>CM040469.1:19844707-19886769 GCA_022758105.1 Pangasianodon gigas
AATTATGGAGTGGGTCAAAGCCAGGCCAAGAGAGAAACAGCAAACCTTGTGTGTTTTTGGAGCCTTTAGGCTTCAAGCCTGCCTAGAACAATTTCCTTTGTTCAGTGTATTAGTTATAAGAACTTAAGACATCGATTTATGCTTTGATGCCTACTATCATCCTGTTCTGCTCAAAACTACCACCCTTTTTCAGTCTCACGCCAATGTGAAACAGGATGCATTTTCAAGTGGAGGCAAGAAAGAGCAGTGTTTCATGCAAGCGTTTCTTCATTAAGGGCCTTGAGATATCCCGCGATCGGTTCCACCCACTATCAGACATTGTCCTCCGAATCAGCACTGAAGCGTGACCAAGTCTGGCGGCAACATGGGCCGAAGTGATTAGATACACATGTGAGTCAAACAGGGCTCTTAAAAGAGATTGTGGATAGATAGGTCAGAAAAGAAATAGAAAATGCCACTCGAGTATCACACGAACAGAACGGCAAGTTCAAAGTGACATCAAAAAGACAAACAGGAGTCTAGCACTATGATATGGCTTCATTCTACAAAATGGCTTGACCAGAGCTTATTACTAGGACATCATCAACATGCCATGTTATGGCACACATGGATATATTTATTTTCACGCGTCAGTCTGAAAGATGGCATTCACAGGATGTTATTTTAGTTAGTTTAGTTAGTTTATGTCAACTTGTTGATATGAGTATACAAAGGCTGAAAAGCCACCTTAACGAAGCTGAGTTATTCAGAAGAAAGAATTACTCCTCACTATAACATAAGTAACTAAGAATTAAAAGGTTTCTGCATGGCTAGCTAGATAACTGTGCAATTCCTGGAAGTGTCCAATCAGCGACAAGCATTTGGATCAGATATTGCTCTTCTTAGCTGCACAACAAAGACATTGTTTTTCAATCAGCGACAAGCATGGGATATTCAATATGGACCGCCCCTTTCCATAGTGAGTTCATGGTGATGTGTTTTTGGTTTTGCTGTTGTGTTTTCGGTTTTGCGGTTGTTTGCAAATTTGTTGTGTTTCTGAATTTACTGCTGTGTTTTTGGTTTTGCTGTTGATTCTGAATTTGCTGTTGTGTTTCTAAATCTGCTGTTTGCTGGGTTTGCTATCTTGCTTCGGATTTTGCTGATGCGCTTTTGGTTTGTTAATGTGTTTTGCACTTACAGCCCATTATTAGATAAATAACGCCAGAGCCAAAGGGATGCCTTAACAATTACCAGAGCTGTGGGAGCTCAATCTCAATTCTAAGCCAGATATTACTGTGCCCTTTTCCTCTAATACTACTCACATGACTCAGGGAAAAAATGAGAGGGCTGCTGCTGCTAAGCCAAGATATGCGCACATAAAGTGTGGGTAAAGGTTTTCTCAGGGAAAAGGCTGTGTGTGTGTGTGTGTGTGTGTCTCCCCCTTTCTGGGCCTGCTAAAAGGCCATGCAAGCTCCTCATCCATCTGCCTGCACCAGAGAGCTGGCCTAACTCACTCCTGTACAAAGCAACCTCTGTCCTCTGTGCCCTATCTGTCCTGAACAAAGAGTCCATCTGACTGGCAGAGCAAAACAGAAACTACGGCTGACGAGACGTGCTCTGTAAAGGCATTCTTTTGAGAAGTTGGAGAGCACTTTGAATGATCACACACCAAGCTGTTATGAGCTGTTATGTTATGAGAGAATATCTTAAAAGCTGCATTAAAAAAAAAAAAACAATGACACTCACTGAAGTGGAAGGTTATTAACCAAAACTATATGAATAAGCAATTGACCTACCATTGCACTTTATAAGGTTGAATGTATTCTGACTGATGCATTCGTCTTTCCTTTTGTATTCTCTGTTATCCTTGTGCTTTCTGAAGCACACTTCATGGCACTGATCCCACGTATCACCGCACCACGTCAGAAAGAACGATTTTAACATCACATGACTGGATTGGCACAGCCATTCAAAATCACAGAACCTCCTCTCTTTTAGCGTTCTAAACAATGTACAATAATATATAGTTCAGTACACAGTGGACACATTTTAGCCATCAGAGGCAGGGTGACTGATTTTTTTTTTTTTTTTTTTTTTCCACGGGATCTCCCTCAGAGCGAGATGAAAAGCCCTAATCCCCAGGTGAGGAGAATCCATTAGGCTTAATTACAGCGACATTACTCCTACTTACTGAACCAAATATCCAAGGGGAAAAAGAAAGCGAGTTGTCTGGAAGACAAGGATACATTTAATTAAACGTGAGCTAAATGCGCTGGCGTTTGTGTCGCTTTATGCGATAAATCACTTTTCCCTGAAAATATTTCCAAACAGGATTAGATGCAGAAGCAGGAGCAGGAGGGCTGGAGCCCTGAGGGGAGCTGGAGAGATAGATAGAGAGAGAGAGTGAGAGAGAGTGTGAGAGAGAGCATGAAAGAGGTCTCGTTTTCCCTCGTCTCATTCCTCAAGAAACCAGCACCCACCTCAATCCCTCAAAGACTTTAGTAAGAATGGAAATGTGCATTGGTGCTTTGGAAGAACTCATTCAGTCAAACAAGCCACAATTTTTTCCCTCAATCCTGCTAGGACACTTGAATTGCTTGTAGCAAGTCTGTTTGCTGTTTATACTGAGCTCTGGAAATGGAACCCTGGAGCATTTTATTAGTATCTGACACCACAACCTTAGTGACACACGCAAAGTAAATCGAGCAGCCTACAGATGACATGAAAGATCCATCAAGATTGAACAGAGGCTCTTTTCATCTTCATTTTCTTCTTTCTGACGTTTTTCAGTCACATCACACTAATCAGTATTCAATTACCTTTTTAAAGAGCTTCTAAAGAACTTTCAGTCTTAATTTAATATTTTGGCATCAAGCTCTAGCCAATAGAAATGCAGATGGCAGCTGCTGAGAACACACTTTGCGCCATAGTAACCTGTGATTTCCAATTAATGCGATATTAATGCCAATCACCACACAGGTGGTCCTTTTGATTAGCCACAATTATATACGTGTATTTAAAACCATCTGTTGATCACAACACTTGGTGCTGTGTTTGCACTCTATTGCAGAGCTCTCGATTTGGCGATATCAGATGGTGTTTATCAGAGGATGTGCATTCGCCAGCTCTGCTTTGGAAGCACAGGAAGCAGTTCAGTGAAGTAAACTTGTTCAGACAACCCTAAAGAGGCATCAGCCGGTGGCCAGTTGGGAAACTAGCGCAGTTGGACTTTTTGTAGTGTAAAAGAAATTACATTGGACACCCAGCCAGAGGGGGAGGAAGAGCAAAATTAAACCATCATACCTGAGAATGAAGTTTAATTCATCTGAGGAACCATTCGGACAGGATAAGATGTCTAGACATATGTCTCTTAATTAACGTCTGTATTAATTATGACTGATTAGCATGGTGAGTGATTAAATGCTCTTGGTATAAATCAGAAATGCTAGCGTCTTCACGATGTACGCATGGACGTCACACTAAAAATTCCATGCGTACTACATACACCTCATTGTTTTGACGTTTATCATAACCAATGGCCACATATTAGAAGGTCACATGACCATAACATGTATTTAGAATGTATCTGTAACTCAATAACTTAACTAAATCCCCGCTTCTCTGACACATCCTGTTGATGTCTTTTTCATTGTTCTGCATTCTAAACTCAGTCAGTTCTTCATGTCTTTTTTCCTGGAGTGTCTTACTACTGACGAAAAATCATAAAACCTCTTTTCCCACATGGGATAACAGAATCTTTACCAACATGTCAATTCAGATGGGATATATATTTCCTGGAGTTATTTTTCCTGGGCATTTTATAGTCGTTAAAAGATGGCATAATCTTTCCAATCTCTTTAGTCTGTAAAAAAAAATTACATAACGAAATAAGATAGGAGTAAAATCCCAGAGATACCCCAGCAATGAATACATTACCAGAGCACCCCATGTAAAAGTAATCCAGTCCAAATAGGGCATAAATGTAAGTATGACCGAAATATGAAATAAACACCAAATATGATCCTCATCACTGGCCACAGGTTGAGAGGCGTGGAAGATGCAACAATTACTTGCAGGGACAGATTTGTTCTGAGCTCCAGGACAGTGTCACTGTTTAATTTCAAATCCATTGGAGTAAATCCATGTTGGCTTTAATCAAAAAAAAAAAAAAAAAAAAAAAAAAAAAAAAAAAAAAAAAAAAAAAAAAAAAAAAAAAAAAAAAAAAAAAAAAAAAAAAAAAAAAAAAAAAAACTTACACAGAACAGCAGGAGCCATACAGGACAGCTGCGTCTACTAGTTAAGTACTGCTTACTGTGGATTTCTGGTGTCATCAATCAAAAGAGAGAAGGTACGCTCTACTGAGCATTACTTGCCTCCGTTTTTCTACTGCCTGCTTTGCTTAAAAATAGAACTTGCCAAAAATAATGTTTCTCAGTTTTCCAGTTGAGCTGCAGCCACTCAAAGCTTCATCCATCCATAGTGTGGCCAAGAATCTCCAGGGACTGAGTTGACAAATCTTCTCTGGTTCTAAAACTTACCCCAAGCAGCGAAGTCCAACTGTCCCCAACTATATTTCGAAACCAATGCCTTCCATCACTTCATGGTAAGAGAGGAAATATAGTTATGCAACAGGGTGCCACTGTCAGTGCTGCTTGAACATGCTCAATTCAGTAAAAAATATATATATAATTAGATTATTTTACAGTTTCCAAGTGTTGGAGAATCAAGCAAATCTTTGTACAGCACCTGTAGAGGAAGCCTATTTCCATATTCATCACGTGTCGTTTTTGACGCAGTGAAATAATGAAATAAATAAATGAAAAAAATAGGTCACATCAGCATAGGAAGAAGCAGAACAGTAGACTGTAGGTTACCAAAAATATCTTGTAGGCAAGCTAAGAAGCACTCTGGTAGAAGGTGAGTGAAAAAGCATGCCTCATTATGCCTCGATTTTCATCTGTGCTCTTTGAAAACCTAACGTTTTCAATTCCCCTCATGTTCTTAACAGTGTGTGTAGTCCGATTTTGCTGCAATTTTTGATGTTTTGTATCACGCTCGGAGGAAAGTGCTATCCGCCCTCTTCCGCATACACGAGCTCACAGACGCCCATGACTGGCTAGTGTCACTGTGACTGACAGGGGGGTGAGTATAAAGCGAACATACTAATTTTCATTATTCTCGGGTCTGTCTTTGGACGATTTTCATTGTATAACCTGACAGTGAGAACACCTTATCACACACACTGTTACAGAATTAAGCCAGGATTTTATTGAGATCATCTCACACAGTGTGAAAAGTAATGATATTAAAATGCAGGCTTAAGAGGTCTGACATCTAACATAAAAACAAACAGCAAAGCACCAGCCCTTTCAGCATCTACCTTTGATCGATTCCTCTGCTTTCTTCTATTAATAATCATTGGTCTTTGCTCACAAGGACCTTTGAAATGAACAAAAATAAGGAAAAGAAATCCATGTCACCCAGCAGCAGTGTGCATCATTTCCCCAGAATGAGGGAAAAGATCAGAAGAATAGAGGCAAGGCCACCTGCCATGCTGATGGAGTGAGTTCATCTCTATTCGTCACGCGGTAGTGAATGCGCGTCTGAGAGGCAGCATGCGATAGCAGTGAGGTTCAGGGTGTACCGCATCATCATCATCATCAAGGTCCACAAAGACCAGGCAGTGTTAAGACTTTCCGTAAAGGCCTGTTAAAATGAGTCAATGCCGTTCTCTGAATTGCATGCATCGCTCGTCTGGCTGAGACAGACCACTTACGGCAATGTGATTTCAAATTGCATTGCTCACGCGTGTCTTTAGTCGAGATTCTCTACAGAGAGATGCATTTCATAAACAAACAAAAAAAAAAAACAGGTATAAAAGGTCAACATGTCAAATTAACCAACAAAAAGCAGCTGGAAAATGGGAGTGGGGCTGTCAAGACATAGTGACTGGGCTAAAAAGAGTTCATGGCAAGACAAGAGCAAGACTCTAGCTGGCCAGGAACATGGTGCTTTGGGGTTGGTTGGACTTCATTATACTTCACTTTACAACATCCGCTACCTCAGGATACTATGTGACGTAAGCCTAGTGTACGCTGTCACACTAATAAACAGACAACAGCAAACTGATCATATTTCACGATTAATAATGGCAAGCAAAGCAGACTGCAAACTGTGCTCAGAGAAAATACCAAGAGAGCTCCTCTACTACAGCATCGTCCTAAAATACAAAGCTAGCAAGCTAGGTGAGTGAAAATAACAGCTCTTACCCAGTATGTTGTTCGTGATGATCAGCCACTATCGGTTATTGACAACGAGGAATTCTGTCGCAATGACGACAATGAAACCTACTTTACTTACAGCTGTAACAGAAGTGAAACAAACCTCACTCTTCTCCACTGCAGCCCTACTCGATTCAAGGAGCTTAACGTAGCTACCTAATGCAATTCATGTAAAATCAACTAGCTAAGTCTAAGTGTCTGAACACGTACCCATATACTTTTCATAGCCAATATGTAAATAAAAAGTTCCATGACTAAAACCAATGCTAAGTAGTATTACTATTGTTATCGGTGAGTTGTATCAGTAGCTCGTTCATCAATGGGTACCAGAAAACAATCTGAAAAAGAAAAAAAAAAAAAAAAAAAAAAAAAAAAAAAAAAAAAAAAAAAAAAAAAAAAAAAAAAAAAAAAAAAAAAAAAAAAAAAAAAAAAAAAAAAAAAAAAAAAAAGCTACTGTCGCATCTCTATAGGCTATAAGCATTTAGATTTCACAAAATGCAGAAGAAGAAGAAACGTGTCTAATTCGATGTGTAGTTCAGAGAAAATTATTTGTATAAAAACAAACCTGTGATGATTGAACCGCCTTCAACAAGCCCAGAATTAATCCTAGTCGAGCCCTAAGACAAATCACAGACTTATGCGTGCTGAGTGAGCAAAGAAGCAAAGATGCAAAGAAGAAGAAGAAGAGCGCCTTAGTCACTGCTGTGCATGTACAGGAGAAAATAAATCTAGCCTGCTGGAGTAGTCATATCTGTCTCAATTGGCTGCCACAGACGCAACCATTTGCGACCACCACAGAATTTAGGAAACAGCAGTGAGAAAAAAAATGAAGCCCTTACTTCGAGATTGTTAAAAAAAAAAAAAAAAAAAAATATACAAAGCAATACTTGAATTTCTTCTTGGAACACTTTGCAATGAGTACAGGTCTCTGTAGAGTGCCTCTATCTATTAAAATGAGGAGAAAAAAATCAATAAGGACAGGAGGTATGTCACGTCTTCGTTTAATAAAAAAAAAAAAAAACACCAATCCTTTTCAGTCTACAAGAGTGGCATCTCACTACCATATATGGAAATGTAACATGTAAACCATTATTAATATTTAAATATACAAAATGGTGCAGATCGTACTATTTAAATAATATTTTAAAAGCAATCATCCATCTTGATGCTGAATTCTTGATTCTGATTGGTCAGAAGGTGTTGATTTATTTTCTACAACAGCAGCTCTGATTGTAGTTCCGGCTACAAAGCAAATCACAGGTTTATATTAAACCGCTTGTTTATCATTTCTATAGTAACAACTTACACAGGGACGTGTGTATTTGCGTATATTGTGTACGTTTCTGCGGCAGCATTTATGGAAGGAGTGTCCAGTGTCAGCACTATGTAACAGAAGTAAAGCTGTAGTTATAAAGGTTCCTGAAAAAGTCTTCAAGTTTGTGCTGGTTTCTTGGTAACAGGACAAGAGCCTGGTGAAGAAACGACTGTTTAGAGCTTTATAACGTAAAGTCATAACAGGAACTAACGTGGTTCACGAATGTTCAACAACATTAAAGGTAACTACAAATGGATAAAAAGCATGGCATGTTGTTTAATAAGTAAAAAGTCTGCATTAGGAAGAAAAAAAACGCTGAAGACCTAAAACCTAAAGCAGTTGTCAGCATACATATTTGACAAACGAGTTCCCATCTTTTCCTAACCTGTTCTGGATCGTAAAGCTGTCAGCACGCTCAGATTAACATCTCAATGCCCTCTTAAGATTGTTTTCACTCGAAGACTTCAGGGACATTCAGGGATCTGGCACAACAATATGACTGCATGCTAGATTCAGATGGTGGGAGAAAAGGACCCAGAAGAGTCAAGAAAATCCACCTGAATGCATTTGTGCACGTGTTATTATGTGAGGTCTTGCTATTGCAGTCTCTCAATCACTGGTTCTTCTATAAGTGGTAATTTAAACTAACCACTTTAAATAGCTCGGCTTTATGTCTATACACAAAGACTTGTCTTGTAGGTTTTTCCTGTTCCGCTATATGGTGCTTCGGCTTCTCCGTAGAGAACTTAATTTTTCAAAGCACTTTCTCAAAGCTCCATTCTCATGAGTCTCAAGTCACGTTTTTGCTAACTGCCATAATTACAGATACGTGCTGATTGGTTCCACTCACTGGAGCGATAACCTGATAACAAGAGAGGAATGACAATGGCAGAGTGGGAGACCAGAGAGTGTTGAGTGCCTGAGGGAGCGGCTTTGCTCCGGGCAGATGGAGGATTCATCCTCCACACGTCCTTCAGATCAGCAGGGAGCATGGAGAAGCAGGCCGATCAGAAGCTGGGCTCAACGTGCTCTGCCCCTGACTGGGAGTGATGCCATGCTGTTTGCTTGCTCGCTCTGTGGTCTCAAGAGGGGAATGGACACATCAGGAAGAGTGCTGGGATGCGGTGGTTTGACAGAGCTCTGCTGCACCCTGGAGAGCCAGCTTGGCCAGCCGTGGAGAATAGCACTCTGAAACCACGCTAGGGACCATGACAGGACTAGGCGCCTCATCAACACTATTTTCAAGAACAAGACCTCGGTCTATAGTCAAGCTTATACGGCTTTATTTGATTTTTCTCCTCTCGGATCCTACTGGCTTTTAATGGCCTAGGTGAAATTACATCTGTACAACCTCCTAATCATAATTTAGGGCTAATGTAGCAAACTGGTACATTCTTCACACTCATTTGAGAATATATTAGCAAGCAGCTGTTGCTGTTAAGGGAACTATGGGCACTTTCATATCCATTTGCTAAGTCTGGATCAGAGTGAAATTGATACTTTTGGCTTTTTCGCTATTTGGTTTTATTTCACATTACACTTCACAAAAAAAAAAAAAAAATCATTGGCTGAATTGCATGTACAGTTGAAAATACTCATTCGCTTTCAAAAAAAAAAAAAAAAAAAAACACTTTTACAAAGTGTGCATAGAAATCACAAAAATCACCCAAGCATGGAGTTGGTGCTCAAATAAATGATTAGATAATTAAATCAATAACTCATCTAAAACACAGTGCATCACATCCAGTTTTTATTTTCTCTTTTATTTGTTGGTCCAAATATCCAGAACATTGCAGCACTACAGCTCTGCCCTTTGTGCCTCACGGCTCAGTTTAGCAGCTCACATCTACAAAAAATGCTGCAAACCAAAATTCATGGTATGTTTGATTCACTTCCTGTATTCAGCGTCGAATGACTTTCTCAATCAAATGTGGTAGAGTTTGCTTGGACCCATGCACCACGGCGGGAAAAAAAGCACACTATATATAGGGTTATACTAAACCTGCTGCATATATGAAAACATCCTAAAAGGCAACGCACGTTAGCGGCATATTAAAGCAATACTCCAATGTTTTTTCCAATCTAACCTTTATACTGCATCTGTAGTGGATGTGCGACTACCACAGACAATAACTGATATGTTTTCCTGTCGTGGGAATGGAAAACTTGTTTTTAGTCAGCAGGTTTTTGAAAATTTAGCTTTAAATCTATCTAATCTGACCTTGCAGAGATCGTAATTCTCAACACAAAAGAATATTTGATTACGTTTAACCAATGTATTCTAAAGTAAACACTTAACTGTCTATTTCCAACGGATCATCGAAGGATGCCGCACGTCTGGACTTGCTTTAGAAAGATAAAACTACAATAAAACAGCTCTCGTAAGACAAACGACTAAAGAATGTTTAAGGGCTCTTTCTCAACTATAGGTCGTTTCCCCCCAAGTAAGAAACCAGAGTGAAATTGACACTTATGTTTTTTTGTTTGGGTTGATTCAGTTTCACACTGCATAGGTGGCGGGGATTAAAACATACTCATCAATTCTTTGGTCAGAAATACAGTGATAAGGCAAAAATGCAAACAAATGTAGAAAAAGACAACTGCACCAAGCATGGAGAATACAAACCTCTGCTAAATAAAAGAAAAAAATAAAAATAAAACCATGCCTAAACAACCCACACCAAGGAGAAAATGCACCAGGGTTCATTTCAAATGGAATACATGTGCAAGCGCCCTAAGACCTTCAAATAAGAGTGTAACAGTTGTAAATGTTTATTGACAGAATTCAGCAACTGACCTTAAGCTTCCATTATAAGCGCGTTTCAAGTAAACAGGTTTTCTTTTCTCGGCACAGGGAAACATGCTACAGTTTTTAAATGGACATCCTTGAATGTTTTCACATTTCAAATGCACTTATACGCGGATATCTTTTTCTCTGGTTTAATATCTGCAGAAGATATTTCTGCTTTTTCAAAGCCAGTGTCAATCGCTCAGTTTAATTTAAGGGTGTCTGAACGTACCCTTACATATTCACTATTCTAAAAGGTTAAAAGATATTCTGAATATTCTACATGAAGGAATGATAGCAGAACAGAATGACCATGTAGTGGTCAGCAGAACACTACTGTGAAAAGTAATCGGAGAAATCATGTCCTTGTGTCCTCCTCCTCTCTCAGTGTACCATACATGCATGAAAACAGCATTTCAAAGCACCACCCACGAGAACTACTGCAGTGCTCACACCAGTTTGAAGTGCTGCCTCGACTATATAACTGATGTCAAACTGATAACAATTTTTAATCTGCAGCATTTCACTGCAGGCTGGAAATGCTCAGAGTGAATTATAGCATAGCAAGTACACACATAAATATTTACATTTATAAGTTTGTAAGTATGTATATGTAACTACTTAATTAGTTATGTTCTTAAGCACTTAAGAACACAAGTATAAGCACACTAAAGTTTGTAACTACTTAAATAAATAACAACTTAAGTATGTATTTAAGTACATAACTAAAGTAATTATGTAAGTATGTAAAAGTAGGTCGCTACCCAAGTAAGTAAAGGAGTATGTAACTAAAGTATGTAGGTATATAACTAATTACATAACTACTTATGTAAATATGCAAGCATGTAAGTACATTACTACTTTAGTATGTATGCAAGTACATAAGTCTTTAAGTAAATATGCAACTACTAAGTATGTAAGTAAATAACTACTTACGCAAGTGCGTACAGTCAGTATGTAACATAAGTAAACACATATACAAGTATGTAACTACTTACAGAATTACTGTAGTAAGTACAAAAGTGCATACTACTACAAGTGCAAAGAACTACTTTAGTATGTACACAAATAACTAAGTTCGTAAGTAAATATGTAACAACTATGTACATAACCACTTACTAAGTACATAACTACTTAAGTGTGTACAATAAGTATGTACACACATTAATAAATATGCAAGAATGTAACTATTATCTAAGTATAGAAGTATGCAACTTCTTAAGTATGTATACAAGTATGTAACTAAGTACATAATGTAAGTACATAACTACTGAAGTACAAAATGTATGCAAGTAACTACTTAAGTAAATAAGTATGCAAGTACATAAGGCCATAACTACTTTAGTAAGTACACGAGTATGCATGTAAGTACACATACAAGTACATAACTATGTAATAATAATGTAACTACGTAAGTACATAAGTATATAATTACTTTAGTAAGTACATAAGTATGTAGCTTCTTAAGTAAGCACATAAGCAGGTAGCTACTTAAGAACAGAAGTATGTAAGTACATGAGTCCATAACTATTTTAGTAAGTACAAGTATGTAACTACTTATGTAAGTATGGATGGATGGATACATTGATTGGTTTAGGGGTGTTTGCCTGAGTAAACACTGGAGATTTCCCCTTCAGCAGGTCTCTGAATGAGTTCTCCAGCTCAGCAGCATTCCTTCTGATAGAAACAGGAGAGGAGTTGTGGAAAGCCTGTGTCTCCTCGAATAAGAGCACCTGCCACTTTAAGAGCGATGTTTCGATCTTCTTAGGCGTTACAAACTCTAGTCCCATCTGATGGAGGGTATTGTAGTGTAGCAGTGGAGTCTTGCCTCAATGGAGGCAATCTTTTATAAAAAGGAGAGGGAAAAAAAAAAAAAAAAAAAAAAAAAAAAAAAAAAGAGTAGTGGTCCACTTTAGATGGCATTCAGATTGACCTCTGCTGTCTAGTTTACTTTTGTCATAATATACACCATAATATGCACTGGAAAAAGTCAATGATCCTTTATTCAATAGGTACAAAAAAATAATTAAGAAACAGAAGGGAAATCAAAGCACTGGTAATAACATAATAATTCAGTTACAGCAAGACATCGCCAGCAGAATCACAACGGCACACTCTCACACATGTTTCTGCTGTTAAATAACATGTTTATGCAGCACGCAGCCAAAAATGGTTCCGAAATCATTTTCAGCAGTTGCACGGAGTACGAAAGCAGCTACCCGTGCAGTTGCTGGTGGTGTGAGTGCTAATTATTTGAAAGGAAGGGTAGAAGGACACAGGCATTTGTTTCTGAACCAGGCCCTGCGGACAGTCGAGCTCATCGGAGAGAGACAGCAGCAACCGGCACTAAAATCAGATTTAACACAGGGATTAAAACCAAGGCCAATGTGCTGTTTATAGCAAGGGCAAAAGGCACATCCACGAAGGTAGGATGTTCTCATCAAGGGCATTACACCACTACTGAACAGCATGCAGCCATGTTTCAAGGTCTAGTTCTTGGGGGTGGAAGTGGACTTCCTGCTAGATCCAACATCCATGGAGTCATCCTCATGTCTAGCTACATTTACACACAGCCGAATAATCTGCTAATATTCCAGCTGAGAGGTCAGAATAAAATCGCTCATGTGTACACCTCAATCGGAATAGAGATTGAGCCCAATCCGAACGATTGATCGAGGTGGGTAAACCTTTTAAAGGGAGGAAAAAGGAGGGGAAACAGTATTTCTTGTGCGGTTATTCACAGATAGTGGCTTTTAATGTTGTTAGTAACATCAGATGATCAATAAAGGCATTATACAAATGGATGAAGCTTGCATGTTTTTTCCAACAACCAGAGCCCTTGTTCACGAACGCTGTGCAAATGTGAAACACTTAGTAATGTTTTTGCAGTCACAAATCCTTCTTCTTGCTGTCTGTTCAATAATTACACTTGGATGACACTTTGTTGCGACAGAAATAACTTACAACTCAAGCAGCATGATTAAAAAGCTGAACACACTGACTGGACTCGTACGCTCGCAGTTGTTATAGAAAGCACTATTAGCACTAAGCCCTTCCTCACATGCACATAACTTCGAGTGCATATACAGACTGCCCAGTTTAGGATCATTAGCTCACTTGTGATCCGCAATAGAAATGAATTCATTCTGATTGGTGCAAATCTACGCAAGTAACCAGCCACTGTGACTGTCGCTGGCCCCCTGGGATACCTTATACGTGCATTATGGGGTTGATCTCAAACCGTCAGCCTATATGAAGGGCACATCATCATTCATTCCTGCCTCTGAGAGCAGAGAGAGCTTGTGAAGCTCTCTGCCTGCCGTCATACATCACACACATGCACACCCAGGTGGTCGTGCTGCGCTATGGGATAAAAACTAAATGAATCAGCTGGAAACAGAACCCAAGCGAGAGCAGAGATAAAGTGAAACGAAAAAGGAATGGAGTTGTGTTAATGAGACACCATGTGTGTGCCTTGATTAATTTGATTTGCTCATCGTGTGTGCGAGCGCAGTCTGAGTCCTGAGACATATGGTAAACAGTGTTGACCCCACTGCTAATCTAATTCACACTCCTCCACAGAACAACATATGAGCCTTTTCCCCCAACTAATACTTTCTCCTCTCTGTTCTGTTTGCAGGAGTAACTCAGTGACAGCTCTAACAGCTAGCATGTCCCTATCTGTTTGGGTCTTCATTCAAATGGTGTCTGTTCAACCGTTACCTGAGAGACACGGTATCAGGGAGCTGTCCATGAGCTGACACCAAAATAACAGAGTAATCAAAGAGTCAGAGGGGAGTGAATAACATTTCCCTTTTTCAGCATACATTTTCAAGACATTTTCAGACTGTTTTCCACAGGTTTAAGAGCCAAACCAATATGCAATTTCATTTCACACAAAGTAAAGGTAATAACCATGGAGGGTTTTACACAGGGGTGTCTCGGTCCAATATCAGAGCATCAGTATTAGGGCCAGTACTGGCTTTGCTGGACTTGCTGCTGGACTTGTTATGGAGATACCCTGAGCCCCTGATGCTAAGAAAAAAACCTGTGGAAATGTCTGGAATAGTGTGGAACATCTCCTGATCATGGCGCTTATCCAAAGCAACTTTGAATAGACTTTGAGGGTTAATGGTTTAGGTTTAGGGTTTTGCTTAAGAACTCAATGTTGGGAGCTGGGTGGTTCTGGGATTTGAACTCAAAACCTTCCGATCAGTTGCCCAAAGCCTAAGCTCTTTTGAGGAGGAAGAACGTTGATGGACAGTGAACCACAGTGGAGCATGGTCGCTTTCTGAATAGAAGTGTGTATGCACCAGCAAGCGTAGTGTGATGTATTTCATTCCCTCTCCCAGCAATGATTCAGAATAGAGTTTCAATCCAGAAGAATAAAAACAAACAGCACCCACATCTTTGGAAGTGCCTGCACAATTTAACATGGCTCAGAAGTATCAGACATAAAAGAGCGTTAACAGAGGTCGCCGTCATCTTCCTCCCAGCCAGCAGTCTGCTGGTTCTGCTCCGGAGTCTGGCTAAGAGGCCCATTTCACACCTCACAAAGCTGGGCCGTTATCAAGAACCCTCTCCTAATCGCCTCTCCCATCAGCCAGTTCCGTATGCATGCCTAAAACCTTGCCAGGACTCTGCAACATCACCTCATTTGGCCTTCAAAGCAAACTAGTTTCATGAAAGAAGGTTTTTTATTTACGTCGAAGTATTCACAAGCTACGTGCTTGCCTTGCCCAAGCTTTAGGGGATTACATCAGTGTTACAGCAGATGATTCGTCTCCTAAACTCAGCCATCTGAAATTATGGCGAAATACACAGCTCTACCTTGAACAGAGACTCAGCCTTCCAACACCAAGCAGAGACTGGTCAAAATTTTACAGCTACTTGCTTTCTGTAGGCAGTCAATGTCATAATGTCTTTGCTTTAGTCTTGGGAACAGGTTTAACACCAAAAATCTCAAGGGAAGAAAAATCAATAGGATGAACGGCCGAAAAAACATGTCTGAGCATTTAGAAGTCACCAGCAGTCGCAAAACACACATTTTTGCTCAATATATATAGTTTTTAAAAAAAAGCACTTCACGGCAGTGTGACGCATCTTAATGCTGTAACTATTTTTTTCTGAAACCCATCACCTGCTGCACGAAACACAGCTTTTACTAGTCTGCTTAATTTGCGTGCACGGATGACATACAAAATTTTCCGAATCAGGAACACACAGCTTTGTGGAAACACTGACAAAACCATAGAAGTGCGCAGTGAAAGTGTCATAATTCTCATGCTAGCACAACAAACACATCACCTCGTACACTCAAATAAATTCTTCTACATGCAATCTGCAAAAAGAGGAAACATCACATCTCAACAACAATCATGATGTACTACCCTCAGACTTTCTCAGAAATGGATAATGAATAGAGTTGAGTCAGACTGATATACCTGTCTGTGTCTGTATGAATGCACTTAGGTAGATCACTAGATCATTTGCTGTCACTTCTTAGCCTAGTCAGTTTCCGGGCTACCAAAACATGGGAATGGGCAGCATATTAGGGCTTTCACTTGTCCAGTGGGTTAGCTAATGGATTTATGATTTTTCCATCCCTGGATATGTATTTGTGTCAATAGCATTATCAGAGCAGACAAAATCTACACTGATAAACTAAAGAAACAAACTTGAAACAGAAATCAGTACAAATCAGTCCCTTTAACACCATTCATCATCACATTAATTCCTCTGAGTATGGTGTAATTAGTGAAGGTCCACATGACTAAGTACTCTAATCCTTTCCATGCAGTCAGCTTGCCTGCTTTTTCAAACTTCATTGCAAACTCAGGAATACTACACTGTCCACTAAATCTCCATCAGTTCAATTCTGCTTGATCGCCAGTTTTTGCTTTCTTCACCTTAAGTACACACGTAAGGACTGAGCCTCTGAGAGCACAATGACCCCAGCTATGAGAAAATGGCTCGTCTGACTGCCAGCCCAGCACCTCAATAACACCAAAGGTTGAGAATCAGCACTTTAAAATGGAGTACAAAGTTTTAACCTCCTCAGGGCTTCAACCATGTTTGATTTAAAACAAGGCTACGGAGTTTCTAGAATACAGACGGAAATGGAGATTAGTGGTCGTTCCTGAACACGAGCAGTGCTGATTACTGCAAACATGAGCAGTGTTGAGGCTAACATGGTATGAGGCCTCATTCCAAACGTTTCTGTTTCATCTGACCTGAGGCCAGGAGCAAGGCCTCTGAGGACACTAAGAGCACCCTACACCACTGTCAGAGTGTTACTGTTCCATAAATCTCTTTTTTTTTACAAGACACAGTGACTAGGTTTATGAGTCTTTTTTGTGTCTGTAACTTGTAGCTCTATTTTGTTGAATTACTGCCAAAAGGACACAAGGGAGCATGACAGAATGCTTCGTTTTGCGCTTTTGGTTTTGTTTATTTAATGCTGACTGTGCTTTGCTCTTCTGTTTAACAGTCCTATGATTGATGAAGACTGTTATGCACATAACAATTGCCCCACCTGGTACTGGACCAGGGAGACTCTTCTCATACTTACCTTCACTGTGCATCCCACAGCATTAAGAATAAAATGTTTGAAACACTACATCCAATACATCCAGCCAAAAAAAAAAAAAAAAAAAAAAAAAAGGACCAGTTTCTTAGCCAGCATAACCCACATGTGCTGACATGCATCAGGCTTCTAAGAGATGGGAGGAACTGGAAAGTAACAGCAGCCTTGATAACATTTTGCAGGGTGGGGAGTTCTGGGGAAGTGAAAGGTAAGGGAACAGCCTAAGAAATTCACCTCAGTTCAGTTTAGCCTCAAGTATGAAGCTTAAAAAAAAACATGGTTCTCTGTAGACCTCTGCTTGTCTAATTAATTGCTGGCAAGATGCCCTTGGCGCCAGGATTCTGAAGGGCAAACTTTATGCTGACTTTACGCTGATAGTGGATGGAATCCTAATTAGCCGTGATGGATATTTGCATGTATCGTCTGCCCAAATTCCGAGGTGGATATTGATTGTACGAGGTAGCAGATCCAGACATTAGCTTCACAGAAGATGTTAACAACAAGCAATGGCACAATATAGCAGAAAAATCAATACAAATCAGACCGTCTTTAACATTTTATTGGTAAGGGCATGGGGTTTGTTGAGACTAGCCAAGGTCATTATCGGCTTGTTCAAGCAGATCTTTGGGTGCTTGGCAGGAACTTTCAAGCCAGTTAACCACTGCACCATAGGAACCCCAGTTATTCAGTAATTCATCTCATCTAATTAGCTAACCAGCCATTCTTGGGGATTTGGGACACTGGCTGTATGAGCATCTAGAACTAATTAGTGTCAAGATGCTATTCAGCTGCAGCAAACCTCAGAATTATACACATCATTGCACTGTCTTTGCCCCGTCCCTGTTTGCTGTTTGGCAGGAATGTGAATAATGATCAGCAGCATGCATCTATAGAGAGGCTGGTGACAGGAAGCGAGGGTCCACTTGTGATTGGATGTAGCAGAATATAGTATATATACACACTATTCAACACTTTACTATTTCAGTAAATATACACTATATGGCCAAAATTTTGTGGACACCTGATCATATTTGCTTGTTGAACATCCAAATCCAGATTTAGTACCTCCTTTGCTCTTATAATAACCTCCACTCTTCTGGGAAGGATTTCCACTAGATTTTGGAATGTGACTGTGGGAATCTGCCCATCCGGTCACAAGAGCAGTAGTTGGGCTAGAAACCCTGGGGTGTAGACAACTTATCCCAAAGGGGTTCAATGGGGTTGAGGTCAGCACTCGATGCAGGCCACTCGAGTTCTTCCACACCAACTTTGGCTTCATTGACCTCACTTTGTGAACGGGGGCATTGTCATGCTGGAACACATTTGGGCCTCTTAGTTCCAGTGAAGGGAAACTGTAATGCCTCAGCATACAAAGATATTTTGTATAATTGTGTGCTTCCGACTTTGTGGCAACAGTTTGGGGAAAGAACCACATGTGTGTGTTGATCAGGTGTCCACAAGCTTTTGGCCATATAGTGTACATTAAAGAATAAAAATAATCTTTTACTTTATAAACTCCATAACTCATTTTGTATTGAATCTATGCGCTCCTGAACAAAACAATAAGTATCATTTTAGCATAAGACTTTTTACCATTTAGCATAAAACTGGAGCACTGTTTGTTGGCCAGACGCCAAGCAGAATGCAACACTGACATTCACATTCCATTATGACAACCGTACTTATGCTAATGAACAAATATGTGTGACTTGCATGACAGAACACTAGGACACTTTGACTACCCTCAAAATCACCAGACCTCAATCCCACAGAAAAATGAAATGATTATTTGGAACAGCAGGTGAAACACCAAATTAAGCTCTGAACTCCAGCTTAATTAGACACCCAACGATAAGTCACTAATTTTGTTTCACCCAGGAGTTCATCTTACCTCTTTGATGGTGGAAATGTGTTTAGAAAGACCTACTGCTAAGCCCAGAAAAACTTTCTCATCTATATTCTTGCTACTCCATCATCTTATACCTTTCTTCTAGCCATGTTTGCTTCGCTAACAAGAAGAATCCTCGCCTTTTAGAAACAAAATTGAGTCTTATTTCCCCTAAGAACGCTCCCCTTATTTCCTACTGTGTTTTTCTCCAAGTGATTATTCAGCTTTCAGACCACAGGCTCCTCAGAGCGGTGTTATTTTCGCACTACGAGAAGCCGTCTTTGCACTGTGTTTTTGCTGATACGCCTGATGCTCCCGCTCCACTCCACTCCAGATACAATGTGAGTGATGAATCCGTTTGCCTCCCATCAATTACGTTCCAAGGTTTGAGGGAAAGGTAATCGGACAACAGGAATGCACGAATAACAATAAGAAGAAAATGTCTCCTGCTCTCCTTTTTCACGACATATAAATAGGTTGGTTTAAGAGGGAAGGGGTGAAAAGGGTGAAAAATGATCCTCTCTAGGAGGTGGCCTATTTAACTCAGGACAGCAATTCTACCAAACAAAAGCACTTAATTGGCATAGCGCCGGAGTATTTTGATAACGACTAATCTGTTGACTATTAAAACTGACGTTTTTACAAACCGTAACTGGTTGTGGTCACACACTGGAATGCCGTATGTGATTCTTAGGCTTCTCGTCCTGCATTTGTGGCTCACTTGGCAGATCTTACCTCACCCCTTCAAGAATGGCTGCTAATAAAATACAGAGAAAGAGTAAACACTGATTTTTTAAAAAAAATTTTTTACTCTGCTGACTGATCCTTTTACACTGCAAGGCAGCAGGCCATGCCATTTCAGCAGATTAAAATCAAACAGCTTGCAATATACTGTATATATATATCTGTTCTGGATGCGTTTTGTGGCCGTTTATATACCACAATGGAACACATCTGGAACTGCTGTACTGTGGAAGAGCGAATGTTATTTTCAACTTCTTTAGTAGCATTCCAAGCTGCTCACTCCTGACACATAGGAAGGCAGCAGCTAATGATGACAAGTGGAGTGTAAATACGGGGGCACTCAGGTCCGGCGGAAGATGAAGTGACCGCAGAGTGCAGGAAGTGAAGCAGCAGAGATAGCGCATTTGTTGTTGTTGTTCATTGCTGAAAAGTGAGATATGCTTGCACTTGCATCTCCACTCATCTTACAATCTCCAAATTTGTGGACCCATCAAACATCTAACCATCATTTCACAGCACTTAGTCGCTTCATTTCTGCTCGCTTTCCTATTAGTGATAGCAACCTTGTGCTCTCCTGCCTGGGGGTCTGACAGGAACTCGTCGGCCTGCGCCTGATGAACTTCTTTCCCATGCAAACACTTGGAAAAAGAAACTAAATGCGTCTCCCTTTTCCAATTCCCCAAATTTTACGACTAGTTTCTGATCTTTATGTACTGTTTTTGAAAGCTGGGGTATACATTTTGAAACCCTGCACTCCACTCAACTCTTAGCCAGACAGATAATGATTAATTAGCCAAGCTTAATTTTGTTACACTGTAATGCACAGTTTTTGTTTCTGTATATGCTGCTAAGAGTATGAATGAATCACGTAAGCATTGGTGTGCTTTTACAGCATTGAATGTTTTAATCAACAACGTCACATTTTCAGGCAATGCTTATTTTCACTGCAATGGGAAAGTATCATTTCGAGACACCATTGTATCATATCGATTTTGAATTTCGTGTATTGTTACATCCATAGCAGCTAGGTCAAAATGATCAAATGTTAGGGATAACTAGGGAGCTAGGGGAATTGTAGAGTACCACCTATACAGAGGAAGACAACAAATGATTTTCATTTAGGTCCATGACTCAGATCAGACTGGAAAACCTTTCAAATTATTTGCGATGAAAAAATGTGTCATTCTTTTTTTTAAACCAAATATTAGGTGAACGATATGCTAGAAAATCCATCATCATCATGAACCGAGCCTCCTGAACACTTCCATTATAGCTTTTATAAGGGAATCCTTATCTTTTATGGCATGGCCGAGCCCCCATATTTCAAGCACTGCTGCTAAATCATTCATTTTACTCCTAGGGCAGTGATTAATTGTCTGGCAAATACTGTATTTTCAGGTGTGGTTCACGAGATTCTAAGGTTGGTTCAAAGTTTGGAGCTTCTGAGCAAAAAAAAAAAAAAAATAAAAAATCAAAACTGAGCTAAAAGGGCTTGTAATGCAAAATTATGCTGACCTCTCCGGCTGACCTGCCATTATCACAGAGGGAAATGAAGCTAATATGCTGCCGGTCACAACCTTTTGTACAGGAGGGCGATGTTTACAAGACCTTCTAATGCCTTGGCCTGTTCCTGTTTCCCCAGTAGAGGAGACACTAGCCAGGAAGGAGGACCAGAGCGGCTTTTAATGAACCATCTGTTTTAACTAGAGATGGTTACTGTTAACTGTTCAACCACTAATCAACAATTAAATTTAAAAGTTGCACAGGCTTTGTTGTGTCTCCGTTTCTGGCAGTCATCAACGCAGTTTGATGAAGATTTAATGGCACTTTATGACATTTAAATGCCAATTTGAGTATAGTGCTTTTAACAATAGACCATCACAAAGCAGCTTTAATGAAAGCTTGATGTAGTTAAGTGTATTGTGACAATATTTGTCACAATATCGATATCATATTATCGGATTGCTCAACATCTGAGCTCAGAAAGGAAGTGGTTTGTGAACACATTCTACACAAACACTGCACTGATAAGTGATGTATGGAGGAGAATCTGGCTGAAAAAGACAGTCTTTAAGTGCAGCGCTGCTCCTCAATGTGCAGCTGCCATCACTGGCGTGCGCCAGAGGAGCTGTTCCGCAGTGCATGGGAAGCAGATTGTCCTTGAGGCTCGGCATAAATCAAGACTCGGGAAAGACAGAGAAGCTTGTGAGCATCGTGCCTGCCAGGGAAGTGATACACTTAATTAAGTAGTGTTTGCTGAGGTGGGTGTGCTTTGAAAGGCCCTTAATGGAAGAGTAATGCCACTGAAAAACAACTTCGTAGAGGGGGGGGCAAAAATCAACCTGGTAAAGCCAACCGAGATAATGAAAAGAGGTGTCTTCATAAAGAGAGTTCCATGTAGAGGGGTCATAAAAAAAAACAGCGCTACACAAGTCGATACACTTCAGCCATGTGTCCTTTAACAGTGACAGGTTTAGAAAGCGGTAGTTGCAATAACAGGTTCTTCGCTTAATGTTCCCTGTATATCGTGGCAGCTTCACAGTCATTTCCTGTGATGATGGGTTTGTGCGCCTGGGTGCCCTTTTTGGCAGCACTCCCGCCTACATCACTTTGTGTATTCTGGGAAAGATTTCACAGTAATGTTTTTGTCTGGATATTTGGTGAGCTTTAAAAGACATGTTGTTTGTGAGGAAGTGCTCCTATTAGTGCTGTTATAGGAAAATAATCAACTTTCCATTACCAAGACAAAGCTGATTATTTATTTTCCTGTAACACATCCCAAAGTATTTTATTCCTCTTATACCACAGCAATTTGCCAATTAATTAAATTTGCAATTTGCTAATTAATTAAAGAATGACGTGTCATTTTTATCCATTTATAGTTACATTCAACGTTTGCAAAACAAGTTCTCTCTTTCGTTATGACAACCTGCCGCTTGTCATGTTAACGAGAAACTGTAACGCGCAACATCTTCTGTCCTGAATACTCTCCTGTGAAGGAAAACGTACTCTAAATGGAGACTCCTTCCATAAATGTTAAATAAGCATCTTCTTACAGAAAGATTCACCACCATCACCATCAGTTAAACATCTTTCTATGGTAAATAATGACACGTTTTTATTCAGTTTATTATTAGCTTTAGATTATGTGGAGTCTCTGCCACACAAGTATCTCTGTATTAGAACGACTACATTAATATAAACCTCTGATTTGTGGCCCGGAAACACTCTCAGAGCAGCTTTTAGAGAAAATTAATCAACCATGCTGTGGTATAATGGAAAATAAAGAAATCATTTCCCTCTTAACTTGGAGGCTTCTTGCAACATGCCAGTGTTTGTGGTGAGTCACATCAAGGCTAGAGCTTATTTGCACAAATCACATACTCGTTCCTCCACTTTTCACCCAAATGATGGTTCAGGTTCTTGTTCCTTGCTTCATTTTAGATGATAGACAAAACAGACCTCAGCTGTGGCTTGTGCACTATATTCAATAGTAGCTAATAAAAATGCAATGCTCTGTGAGTACACACATTAGCTGCTCTTAATACACCAGGTTTTGCCTTTACAAGCACTTTTTATTGTTTGAATTACCTACAAGATCTTTTAAAGCAGAGAAATTCTAGAGTAGTTGAGTGCAGTGAACCCCAGGGACACGAGCAGATGAACAATGATCTAAAGAAAATAAGAAAAATGCATATAAACAGAAATGAGAATGATGTGTTGACACGTACATAAAAATCTCCTGCATTATTTATGCCAATTGCTAAAGCACATCTATGTTGCCCAGATGAGCACTTCAGTAGCTCCCTATAGATTGTGTATATTACCTCGGGTGACTGTCATGGACATTCAATCATATCATCAGACAAAAAAAGCAATATGTATGTCCTACTCCATGCTGCCACATATTTTAGCTAAAATAAGTAAACTCCAAATATACTGATTGATTTTTTTTCCTTCCCACTTGCATGCACTAGTCTTGTGCCACACAGGCTGCAAGTTTAGGACATTAACTTTCAGACATTATATCTATAGTCATTATATCTACAGTAACGGCTCTTGTAACAGGGATTTGTATGGATGACACTCTACATAATCGAAACAGATTAAAAAATATTTTATTTAACAGACATTTAACTGTTATGGTGAATCTTTTTGTAAGGAGACGTTAAACAAACAAAAAAAAGGATAGCAAAAGAACGACCATTTATAGCTGCTATGATGTAAGTGATAACAGGAAATCTGCAGACATTTGCAGACATTCAGCAACATTAAATGCAACTTTAAATGGATAAAAAGTACTGTTGTTGTAGGAAATTCATCAACTTTGGGGAGGTAAGTCTGCCTGACATGACTCAGTCATTGATTATGTTCCTATAACAGCATCCCCCCTAATGTTTTATTCCTTACAAATCAGTGTTATTCTAGCCACTGTCTTTCAAAAGGCCAAATATTTGGAGCATTACTCACTGATTCATCTTCAGTAGACACTCTATCCTGGAAAAGCTTGGGAAGGATCCAGAGCCACATTTATTACAGTAATTGTATCTCGTTATTGTTTCTTTTTAAATGGGTCAGGCAGTGGTATAACAATCAGCATAAAGGCTACAATAGTGTTTAGTGCCTTTAGTGTTTAGTCACAAGCAGTCCATGAGTTGGACATTCAAGAAGTCATTTACATAGCCACAGATAAACACTGAAACATGAGAAGAATAGTGTTATTATTGGTTACACCCAAATTTAATTAATTAATTAATTAATATATATATATATATATATATTTTTTGCTAGATGGCTGTCTTACAGCTTGCTCTTATCAGCCAGCAGATCAGATTCATTCGACAACATTCCATCTTATGTCCTGCCTTGTGAGGACGTGTTGCAACGGTATAAAACCAGTGTGAGTGTGTGCACATGTGCACACGCTTTTCATCATTCAGTTCATCATTTCTGTGAAGCACCATCCAGATGGAAGGCGACGTTTGAGCTGTGTGCAGTGTACACATACGGGTTTGTTTAGTTCCAAGTTAATTTTGCGTTCACGCTACACTTATCAACTTGACATGTGCAACCATGAGGAGCTCTGAAACACTTTAGTAAGTAAAAATAGTGACTTGTTTAAGAGAAATCATTCATTTATTAAATCAAATCCAAGTGCAATATATTGCTGTAATCATTCTTCCCTCTTACTCCTACTGCACACCACTCAAAATATGAGGCAGGAAGTAGTGGATTGAGAAGATGAGAAGTGAGGAATAAATCAAGGTCACACATAACACAGGCTATAAAAATCCCTTTGGCTCACCATGAGGCATACTGAATTCAGCAAAAGGGAATGGCGCTGAGTGTAGAAATCATTTCTCTTCCTTGTGTACACTTATTGATAAACTCCAATGCTTTATATCCAGTGGTGGCCACTTCCTCCACTTCCTCTGCCGCAGGCCCTGGTCGAACATTCCTGAGCATTTACAAAAGTGCACAGCAAACAATGTGACGCCTTGGAGGCCAGGAACAAAGCTTTCATTGTTTTGCCTCAGCTTGAGAGACGCAGATTTGAGTAACACACACACACACACACAATACATACTAAATACACAAACGCGGGAAACCAGACTCTCTGTTCGTGATCTTCAAAGACCTCAGACAAAATGTCTATGACTAATATCAAACAAGACCAAACAGCATTATTTATTGATTTTATAGATGCATTGCATATTCATAAAACATTTGTAATCCCATAATTATTTACTTTTTATATATATTTAGCGAAAGAATGGTTAAATACAAGTTGTTGTTTCAGTTAATGCTAGCTTACAACAGCTAAGATAACTAGCACTTAATGTTAGCTAAGTAAATTACAATAGATAGATTAGCTGGCAAGTAATACTAGTAACATAGTTAGCATAGCTTAAGTCAGCTTAGCCACTAATATTAGTTACTAAATTAACTGATAACTAATCACTAGCTAGCTAGCAAAAAAATTAGAACTGGAGAATAAACACTTTATTTTTGGTCCCACCCAAAATTTTGCAGCAAAAAAAATCACAGCTAGTTCCTATCAGCTATCTAGCCAGCTAACGACCATTAATCAAAACATCAGATTGTAGTTACCTAAATGATCTTCATTTTCAAATGATGTTTCATAAAAAGTAAGCTGTCATTTCATAGTCAATTTTTTCAAATTTAAAATCAGTATTTTTGGTGCGAGCTAGCCAGCTTCTGTTAAATTAGCTTGGGGCTTCACACTGATGCAACTGGATACTAATTTTTTATTTTTTTTTGGGTACTGCTTTTAGCCTTGCTCAACAATGCAGCAAAAGTGTATTTTGTGTTCATTTGCAACTCCTGCAAGTCTAGGGTCTCAAATGTCCTGGCAAATTTGTCTCCAAGACTCGTTTGTAATCCCCATCAGTGTCTGGCTTGGTAAAAATGGCCGCACAAACAGACAGGAGAGGAATAATACATATTTCAATAGGGTCATTTGTCCAGAGCACCCTTATGTAATCAGTGGGAAATGGCATCAGGCTTGTCCACGCAAGTTAAATGCTTGTGTGTAAAATGATTCTGCCCTGCTGTGCAGCGTTGCATCGATGTGACTGATTTAACCAGTCTTCCAGCAGTCCCATGAAATCATCTTATCTTTGCACATCTGGCCTTTCTAACAAAGTGACCCACCGAGGAGGGCCCTATGCTGCAGATACTGACCCTAAAGCCATGCATGGAATCTCTGACAGCTGTGGTCTCACTATTTCAGAGCTTAGTTAGATTATTTCATAGGGCCACTTTCTCATCAAGACATAAAAAATGGAAGATGGAGGAGTCAGCTTTTTGAGGCAGCAGAATCCTGCGCTTGCTGTCAGGACCAGATCATCATGTTTTACGCTCATGGTCTCTGCAATTCTTTCCCATAACCAGCCCCAAAGCCTCAGCCCATCTGCACAAAACAATTTTTCTCTACATACTCAGACATGAAGGAGTGACAAAGAAAAGAATCTGGCATCAATCGATGCATAAACATAAAATTTTATGCCAGCCAGGCAATTATATATGCCTTTTGGACAGCCATTCAATTCAGTTTTATCTGTATGGCACTTTTAACAATAGACATTGTCATAATTTCATAATTTGTCAGCTTTACAGAAATTTGGATGTAGATTTAGGTCCCTAAGATGAGGAAGAGATGACAAAGAATCCTTGAATAGGAACCATCTTCTGGGTGACACCAGATAGTGGGATTAAAGATCATTATTCTTTACAGTTTTATAATATAAAGATATATACTTTATACAGTAAAGTCTTTATGATTACAGCAGCACTTCTTAGATACAATTCTAAAGTATGCAGGTGAGATTATTCCCTGAAGCAAGGGTAAGACTCTTTTGAGGAAGTGCAGATCTATAGGGAGTCCATGTGGGACCATCCACAAAAGCGAAAGTTAGTCACAAATTAGATTTTTGGAGCCCTTTTTAGGAAACGGTGACTGCGTGTTGGTATTTTTCTACTCATGTATGTATTAAAAAAAACAAAATAATGAAACAAGAGTGCCTCATACTGTACTTGCACGTTGTCACTTATACTGTGCAACATATGTCACATAAATAGCGCTTAGCAAAGCATTACTTTGAAGCAAACTTGCATTCATAATCAGGTAAAAAGGGAGATTTGGAATGACATCAGCGGTAACGTCTACAGTGCTGATACTATGCATAAACCTGAAGTGTGCTGAGAGCTACACAGTGCTGTTGGCTGTCTACGCTACAGAATATGAGTTTGACCTACCCAAACAGAGATGTGTTTAACAGGCCAAACCTGAGATAAAGATGGGTGGAAGTATGTGAGGCAATAGATTGGCTCAGAGGTCTTCAATCTTATCCAGAAAGGGCCAGCCAAGCAGGAGCCACACCTGATTTCACTTGTTTAATCAGTTCATCTTAGTCTCCAGTCAACTATCAAGTGTGACTCCAATTTGGCTGTAATGAAAGCCTGCAGCTACACTGGCCCTTTGCGGATAAGAATGAAGACCCCTGGACTGGCTCCAAGGACTGAGTAGTAAATCCTGGACCCCTGGACAGAAACCTACGCAAGGACCCCCTCCCCATGAACCGCCATGCCCCACTCAGTGCGCATTACTACATGAGTATCTGAGTACCACCAAATCATCAAAATTCCAGCTCTTTCGCAAAGTCCGACTTAATGACTGGCAGTGACGCAATGTTGAGTCTTCTTTGGCCCATTTTAGTTTGGAGATTTTAATTCAACAGATTAGGGAAGATGAACCTTCTCAGGCTTCTCTTTGCTTTTCGAGTTTTCTTTCAATCTACACATTTAATGTAGATTTATAGTTATCCATGTCTCCGCTTATTCAGCTCCAGTTACAAACAGCCAGCCCTTAATTGACCGCTCATTGGTTACAAATTCAGACCTATACACCAATAACACTTACAAATTTATCTCATTACATATTCTGTGAGTTTACATTCATTGGCTCATATGTGTCCCACCATAATGGCCTAATCATTCCCTTCAAATCTATGTTTGTCGAAGGCTCTCTATAGACTAAGTCAGTAAACCGTCCCTTATTGGCTTGGGAACGCCATCAGGGTTAAGAAGACACAGGTGACAAAAACACGCTTCACATATTCAGCAGGGATCTGTGATTACTGCATGAATGCTGTATCTAGTACATGAAGATCTTGTTTTATTAATTCTAGCTGATGATGTCCCAGTTGCAACTGTCTTGACAGGGTGGAGCTGTTTGGCTCAGAGCTTTCTCTAAATCCACCGGAGTTTTTCCAGGAATACATGGAGTGTAATGATGGTCCCCACAGGGCCTGAGCTGCTCAGCGGCGCCTGGTGCTGCTGAGAGATAAGTGACAACAAAAGCGCTTATATGGCCATTAATTAAGGAGTTGGGGGAGAGAAATTGACATCCCAGGGACCTACACTGGACAGACTACCCTCATTCAGCCATAATGTAATGACTGTTTATGTCCCAAACCTACAGGGAGCTCATTTTGAAGTTACTGTGAGATATAGTGGCATATTATGGGCCTGAAGATAAGATTGTAACCCATTAATTCCACTGCAATTGCCACTGACATAGTGGCTTTGATGCTTATCTTAACAGCCTAAATAAGGAATGAAGGTGTGAATAATACATGACTTTTGTGATTATCGTAATCACAACACTTCTTCCCAAGAGTGTTCTGATTTCAGAAACCATGTTTGGAAGCATATAAGGTCTGAAATCATGTCTAAACACAACAGCAAAATTTATCTTTAATTAGCTTGAGATTAACGATGGACATGGTATTCCCCATTAAAGAAAAACCCCACCTTGAAACATTAAATGCGATTATATTAAAACATTTGTCATGTTTAAGTGACTCCAGTGCTAATTTGCTGGCTGATGCTCAAACATAAGGGACGGCAATCAGGTTTTAGTCATCTCTTAAAAACAAAAATAATCAAGAGCTTCTTTTCTCACTCACCCTTTTGCAGCAACATTCAATGTCATATTAATGAGAAATCCAATGTGGTAGTTTGTTGGAGACAACAAACACTGGACTCAAAGTTCCAAAAGGCAACGCAGCCATATGATGCAAACAGGTAGCAAACTGTCAACCAAAGTGAAAATAGACCAACATGTCGATGAAAGATGTTTAAACTAAAAAAAGTCAACTCGATTTAATTATAAAAAAAAATTGCACCATTGAACTGATAATAAATACTGATAGTCAAGTTGTTCAGGGTGGATGTTTCCTTTAAGATAGGTCTTTAACAGTAAAAGAAAACTCATTTCCATATCTTTTAAATTAATCTGTGAGGTTTCTGAAATTTGGGTCGTGATAGACAGTTTACTGCGAAGTCACTCTCACTTCTCATTCTTTCATTCAAATTGCTTCTGAAACATGATTCGAGGATGTGGAACTTCAATTGTAGTTTGTAGATGACAGATACTTGGCTCAGAGTTTCTAGCAGTTCTAAAGCACTATTGAGAATGTGGTTCTGTAGACAGCTTGGAGGCTTGGCATGCCAACAGATCTCTTGGATCGCTTCTCTCCAAAAACATTCAGCACACGCTCTGTAGCTGATAATAAACTTGGACTTCAAAAGAGCCCACTCATCAACATTTCATCTATAAAGTTGACGGGGGGAGCAGGAGGGCCAACTGAATTGCGTTCCTCTTTTGCAAAAATCATATCAAAGAGGAAAAAAAATATGGATACTGCTTCACAAATAGTGCATGACTCCAGACCTGTGAGAAGGCGCTATTCTTCTGCAGGAGAATCTGCAGGGAGTCGACTTACAAAACCAGGAAGGAAAAGGTTCCAGAACAATCAGAAACACTCTTGCTTACATGCTTACATGCCTGAGGCAAGACAATAGCACCACAGCATCTCAACTCCTGGAAAATGATGCTAATCACATTAAATATCCGTTAAACACTGGATATAAAACCCTTAGAGACATGTTGAATGTGGCAGTCATGGTCGAGCAGACAAATATAAGCTCCCTACTGTTGACAAACATCATTCAACTCAGGGCTTGATGACAAGCTGATCCGCTGGATCAGGGAGTAATTCACACTCTGCAAGATGGCAGGGCCCCAGAACCATCTTAGAAACACAGCGTTTCTATTTAACGCAGTTGCAGTCCATGAAATTACCCTTAAAATATGACAACTCCATTATTTTCACTCCATTCAGGAATCTGAGTGTTTCTTGGAAATTTTACTCTGTGGAGTACTGTCAAAATGTCGAAAGCTGCTTCGCTAGTATGTCACTGGGTCTGAGAAAACCCATTGGATGCTGCTATGGCTGAATTCTGGCAAACAGAAAAAAATTAATTAATTAATTAAAAAAAAAAAAAAAAAAGCCAAAAGAAATCTGGTTTTAGCCAAAATTGGGTTTTTCTGCCTATAACATCCTTCAACACTTTAAGAAATATGTCACCAAAACAACATGGAAACATTTTTGTTTACTTTTTAACCTTGCTTAGGCTATCTTCCTGCAAAGTTCATGTTGGTAAGAGCCAGATTAACAACCCTGGTGATCTAAAACCCTTCTTGCTAAGTGTGTTTTTCTCACACAGTGACTATCATGCTTTCAGGTTGTTGGATAGCTACATGCCATAGCTGAATGGACATACGCCCAATAAATTCAGTTTGTAATTAGATACTGAATGTCAAAATGTCCATGATGCTCTAGTGTTATCATCAGAATTATATCTTTAAATGAGATTCTCTCCCTTTTTCATTTCTGGGTGCAACCAAAACTTCGGAATACTAGAACTTTACTTGTGGTTGAGGTACATGTATTTAAGAAGAAAAAAAAAAAAACAACACACACACACACACACACATCAGTTCAGGAAAGTCTGCAGGAGTAATCTGTACATAGTGGAAAATGTCAAAATTTCACCATGTAAAAGGTTTTCTCAGGCAGCCACATCTATATAAGAATGCAACTTCGATACTTTTTAAAGAGCCTATTAACAGTAATTATTTAGCCTATAGTAAAGGAGGGGAAAAAAAGCTCACAAATCAGCTAGCATACTGAGTGTCAAAACAAAACCAAAGTGCTTTGTAGTAATCACATCAGCTGTGAGTTTGGCGAACCTTAAAGTGAAATAAATAAAAAGTCAGTGGTCATCAGTCATCTTTTATATGGGGAGAGTAGTGGTCATGTGAGGGCTGAGCAATTGATTTGACCCTAATAAGGAAAGACGAAAAAGGTAAACCTCAGGGTTTCAGAAGCAGGTGGTGTTGGACAGAGTGTGGACAGAAGGCCCGAGAAGGCTGGAGGCAGCAGCAAATCAGAAGAAAACAAGTACAAGGGCAGCACTGAGGCACAATTATAGATGCCATGCTTCATTAGGCCTAACACAGATGCATATGTCCACGTTGGTCCTGACTCCAAATGATCTCCATCACAGCTACACAAGAGACAGAGGACATGCTGTACCCAGACAATGCCTTTGTAACACTTCAACCCATAGAACACTGTCATCATATAAAAAATGATACAGTCATAATAGAAATCAGACTAATTATTATTAGTAATACTACTATAATGTTGCTATGACTAATAAGTAAAATCATACTTGCACCATTATTGAATATTCAAAAGGGATCAATTGCATTAGGTTTGAAATTTTTCATAAGGCATAATTTAATCAGCTAAGAAAAACTAGCTTGTTGAATTATTTCACTAACAAGGTTATACAACTTTTTCAATAACAGAAGTAAAATAAAGCTTATGGAAAGGTCTAGCATATGAACTGAACCAATATTGGTCTAATCATTTACACATAATTAACTGCGCGGGGAGTGTATACATAAATATTTAAAAAAGATTAAACAAAATGATATGCAATCAGTCTATTCAGATTTACTTAACTTTCTCAAATAGCTAATCGATTCAGTTGTTTTCATTCTTAATGAAGCATTCTTGAATAATGAGTGCCACAATTCATAAGTAAGTAGTAGATCCTTTTGTACACACAGATTACTGTGCAGCCTTTTCTCATTGGAGAGACACAGTGAAACTCTCACTGTCAGGATGTATGGAGTACACACATTCTTGCCTCCAAATGGAAAGGACTGAAAAGTGAGCTTTTCAAAGGCAGCGAACATATCCGCATTTCCTGCTTTTAAATTCACCGTGAAAATGTTCCAGTTCTTTTACCTTTCTATTTACAGATTCCTGCCCCTTGGAAATGAATTTAAGGAGAAATGACATTTCTTGTAAAGAGGTAATTGTTCTTATGCTCATAAATGTCAGGTTAGATTGCTCTGTTTTTAAGCAACGTCACTAGCATTATTGGTTAAACAGAGTGGGCGTTTTTAAGGTCTCACTTTTTCTTATATGTTTAAACCTGCAATCATCTCTTTGTTGTTGTTTTCTTAATTGTCAGTCAATGCAATATTGCTTGTATGCAATAAACTGCTGGAGATATTGTGGGTGAAATAATAATAAATAGAATGGAAAGTAGTGGTGTTTAAGTTGTATAAGAACCTTAAATTGTACTTTTGCTGTCATTCTGTCCATCGGTTTGCATTCTAACTACAAAATGGGTGACAAATTTAGGAACAGGAGATATTTATGCTTGATGCTTATACATTATTTTTCTTCTCAGAAAACATGGGGACCGTCTTTTTTAAGGTTTCAAGGCACCTTTGGCATCACATAAGAGCCATGACACAAATACGATATGCTCAGAATGACAATAGAACCAACCACCTTTAAAAAAAAGTATTAGTGAATAAAATACTATTGACAATTATATGAACAAAATCTAATCATGTTTTCTTCTGTGTAACATTGAAAAGCTCACATATTAGTTGTGGAACAGAGATAATAGTCAATGTCTGTGTCTAAGGTGCTGTGTGATTAGGTTTATATTAGAGATATAAGGGGCAGGATGGGTCCCCTTCCAAATGAGACTAAAGTTCCCGTAACGGACAGATAAGGAGGGGCGGAAGCAGGAGAATGGGTGAGTGAATGGGCAGGCAAAGATGGTGATTAGAGAGTATCGATCAGTTGGGCAGGCTGCAGAGATTAGTGTGGTGACTCATTCAGGGTCATTCCCCTGAGGCTGAAGATGATTAGTCTGTCTGCAATTTAGAGGACACAGTGATCAAATGAGGTGTCCAATACAAACTCTCTGAATAAAAGCTACTAGTCTGAAGTTTTCGGCATCAATAAGCCATTTGAGGAGTGCCACAACGCAGAAATGAAGAAATCACAATCGACTAGACACCATTAACAATACTAATAATATGTAATATTGATTTTTGGTTTTTGTTTGAAACTAAAGCAGGGAGACCCCAGAATTAGGCTGGGTTCATCCTCTTACCATGAGCTCAGTGCGATAATGGGCCAAAAACTAAGATTATGATCTTAGCTTCAACAGATGGCATCAGGGATGATTACACAACTGAAAAACAGACTGGAGTGTTTTATCAAAAAGTGAGGGATTTCATCATATCAGTCTATCTAAAGACACATACAACCATAAAGTTTCGCCAGATTTTTTTTCCCCAAAAGGCATACTGTTAAATAATCATAAACAAATCTATGGGGTATTTTTTCTGGCACTCTTGAACCTAGTCCACACTGACAAATTTGCCCACATCATTGAGTTCATACATAATCCAACGTGTCAATAATGAGCTCCAGGTCTATTGAGCACCTAATTGACACTTAATGAGTTGCATTTACATGCCTCAGTTCTCTGACCTCACAATCCCCTGTGCAAAATGGCCAAACTCTTAATCCCCTCTAACAGATGCTTAGCCAGCTGACCACCCAGCATCCCTGCTTCCCCATTTCCTCATCAACCTTCCCCTGCCCCCCAAAAAACAAACTTCCCCCCCTAAAACATGTTTTATGCCGAACTCTAATTATACCTACTCTCCAAATCCCCTTCCATCACCAGATTGGAGCATCAGGACATATGTCCTGGGTTTTCTCGTTTTCTGAGGCCAAGAGAAGAGAGGAAAAAAAATTGGCCTGGGGCATAACATTAAGACATATCAGTTAAAATGATAAATGAAGGTTTAGGGATTAAGGATATGTAAATAAAGGTGATGAAAAGAACAGAAAGGGGTATTTTTAGTGCCTCTTTTTCATTATTTGACTTGCCTGACAAATGATATGAGTGTTCTGTTTGGACAAGCATGTGTTTTCGCCTAGATTTATTATGCATTCTTCTGCCATATCCATTACTGTTACCAGGCATTTTGCATTTCTTCTTGATAAACTTCGTCACCCAGAATACAATTAAAAGATAACCCAGAGAAGTGGCTTGTTTTAGTAGAAGGGTAAAAGATATGGAAACTTCTTGCTCAATGCCTTTTCTCAATTACATCTTAGAGCCTCGGCTAAACAACATTACTTCAAACTAGAAAGCGCTACAGTGTCGATCTGCAGTCCATGTTTGGGATGTGGCTCTTGCCCAAGATCAATAGACAAAATGAGACAAGTGTCAGGTTGGAGATCTAAACCCAGGAACCATCGACTTGTCTAGGAGGATGAGCTGTGCAGGCCCATTTTTCACTGGGCTGGTCTTGATACTGTCTGGTCAGCAGCAGCAGATGGATGGATTTTTTTCCAGGCTAATAAACAAGCAGGAGGCATGGTGGCGCAGTGGGTAGCATTGCTGCCTCACAGCTCCAGGATCCTTGGTTCGTTACTACTCTGTTGCTGCAGAGATTTGCAATTTCTCCCTGTGTCCACGTGGGTTTCCTCCGGGTTCTCCAGTTTCATCCCACTTCCCAAAAACTAAACTGCCCCTAGATGTGAATGCATGTGTGAATGGCGCCTTGCTATGGCGACTGGCATCCCAAACAGAGTGTATTCCCACATCATGCCCAGCCGTAACACCCGACATACACCCCAGTTAAACCGTAAAGCATTGCAGAGGGGCGGAAGCCACTTGGGCAACCCAAACCGCCAGATACCTCTGGTCTTCAGAGACAGGAAAAACAACAAGCTGTGCTCCTCAAGTCTGAAAAACACTAATCTTGCCAAGTCACCAGCAACACCGTTAGGCTCAGGATGCATCAAGGAGGGCCAGAAGCCACAGGCACAACCCACACAGCCAGCTACCTCCAGTCTATCCTAGAGATAGGAATGACACCAAGCTGTACTCCTCAACTCTCTAGTCTTGAGTCTGGATGAGAGCCATAATATTACCAATTGCCAAGCCATCAGCAACAAAGCAAGGCTAAAGATGCATCATGGAGGGTCGAAAGCCACTGGTGTCAACCCACACTGCCAGCTATGGCTGGTACTCAGAGATAGGAATGACACCAAGTCTTGAGCCTAGCTGAGAGCAGTAAAATTACCAATTATCAAGCCATCAGCTACACGGCAAGGCTCCTGTGGTAACACCACAACTCCGACCCCTCTGAGGGATGTAGTGAGACTGCTGGTCCCTTGAAATCTTCATCATCAGCTTATCAGCTGTAGCGACAGTCCTCATTAGTGCCTCTTATTAATTACCATACAGGCATCAAAAAAATGTTCCTTGGTTATAGATGAAGTAAGGCTGCTGTTGCCAGCTGGCCTAGGGCCTAGCATGACCGATGACATTGAGCCCAATCTCTCCAAAGCTGACTTCTTTAAAACCTCTTTCCTCCTAGCACATGGGGCATCACTCTTTTGAGCGGATCCTCTCACTGCCATAATGAAAGCTGCCTGAGCTCAATTGTGCAGCGAGAAAGCAAGCCGAGTAAGGGCTTATGACGGTGTCTGGGGATTGAAGCATGACCCTTTGTCTGTGAGGCCATGGGAAGGAAATCAAATGGGTTTCTGATGGAGGGGATTGGGAATTGCTTGGAGGCATTTGTACCCAGTGACACAAACTGTGTTGATCAATATATCAGACACACATTTTACCTCTGGGAGGCACTGCCATTTTTAAAGATTTTCAGCTGTATGAGAAAGGAACTTCTACACGCTTTGTACGTAGTACATAAAATGAACAATGCTAAATGGCTACAGAACTCAAGAGCAGGTATTAATTATATCCAGTAGCGGAAATGTGTTCTTGTGACAGCACTGACAAATGTAAACATTCTTAGCACCAGTAGATGAAATTAGTCATTTGTCCATTGAGTCACTCAATTTTTATTCTTGCTTCTTAGTTTGCCAGCACAGTCATTAATGCACAAATATGACAGATTTATTGATAATCATTTCAATTCTTGCAATTGAGGCTTGGCTGAAACTTCTTGGCAGATTATTTGAAATATGAGGTGTGTCCATTAACTAAAGCAGTTTGCAGTACTGGTTGTTCTGACTTTCTCAGATTGCGTGCTGCCAATTTTTGTTCATAAAACATAAACACTTCTGTTTTATTCAGTGGAATTCTGTAATGTTTCTGCAATACTGGCATCACTCCAACATGGCGCTATATCATAATCAGTACAATGCAACTGAAAAAAATGCTGCTGAAGCTTGTGCACTGAGGTCAGTCATGAAACTGGCAAACCATATTTTTTGCACCAAAGCATATCTGAAGAGCTTTTTTTATTTTATTTTATTTTGCAAGGTTCCTAAAGTACATTTTATTAATTACCTTTTTCCCTTATTTTTCTCTTCGTTTTCTTTCCTTCTCTTGTTCCTCTCTGTCTCTTAGGAGTGCCTTCAGTAGAGCATAACAATGTAACTATAAATACAGTATATATATACAGTCCTTATTTTCCTCTGAAGAGAAGGGGTAGCGGCAGATTTATTAAAGAGAAAAAAAAAAATCTCATCAGTTTTCTAAATTCCATTACAGGCTATTTTGAATAACTTGAAAAATCACAGTTTGTTTAAAAAAAAAAAAAAAAAAAAAAAAAAAAAAAAAAAAAAAAAAAAAAAAAAAAAAAAAAAAAAAAAAAAAAAAAAAAAAAAAAAAAAAAAAAAAAAAAAAAAAAAAAAAAAAAAAAAAAAGAGAGAGAGAGAAAGAACTGCTGTCACAGGTGGGTCAATTTTAATAATAATTAACATGACATTAGGTCATTTTCCATTTTTAGTACAGAGTACAAACATATCCAACCCCCCTCCTGACATTCAACAAAACCAGGAACAACCTACCTAACAGATACTAATGTTGTCTCTGAGGTCATGGCGAGTCTGAAGGACAGGGTCAAAAAGGCAGGAATAAGGGAGAAGTAAGGAGAGCGATACAAAGAGACAGATCATAAACAAGACAAAAATAGCATAATTCATTTTGTTTTTATTTTTTTGAATAACCCATGCTATCTTGCATTTACGCAGATGGCTCTTAGTGAAGGGAAAGAAGACAATAATGAGAATGGTGTGGACTGTTGATGGAAGAAAAATAGCACTGAAATTACTGTTTGCAATGTCTGGAGCTGTCCAAAGTGAGGGGATGTTTATGAAAACCACTCTCTGTAAGCCATGCACACCATAAAAGTTATTCGAGCTTGCAATCCTTGGGAAAAAAAAAAATTATTCATCATCACTGTTTCTAACCCAAATCTAGCAGTTAAAACAAAAATCTTTGCTTTGGTCCATCAAGAAAATTACGCTAGTTTAGTTCAATATACTAAAGTGCTCCTGTAAATCTATTTATATGACAATTTTCTAAATCAATCACAGCACTAATGGCTCGGAGTAAAGCTGTGGCTTTCGCCAGGATACTGCCAAGCACGTGACTCGGAGCCACATGACCCCCAAGTGCAGTAACATAGCCAAAAAGCTTCGCTGTTAATCAGCCAGCAAGTGAATCAGGAACACAGCAATTCACTGCAGTCTTACTAGATTTACTCCAAGTTTGTTAAAAATACAGGGAGCAGACACAACGTTTCCAGCATGCTGAACTGAACAGAGCACCAAGAAGCCCGCTGCGCCTCTCTGACCTCGATGACCTGCACTGTGACCTTACAGGTTACAACATTTCAAAGGCAAACAGAGTCAGAGCAGAGCTAGGCCGAAGGGTCCTCTGACGCCTTGCTCTAATTGTACCACAGCTCTCTCAAAACCCCCAACTTCCTGTTTACAGAGGGAGCCATGACCCGGCTCTGACAGGAATAAACCTTCTATTGTTCCAAGCATGTCTTGGGACGGGGCTATTCTTTGTTTATTGTCTCCGTGTGGACATCGGAGAACAAGCAGGATGATGGCACAGTAAATGATGTAAGGAAAAAACACAACAGGGTGTGCCGTTAAAGGAAACTAATCAAGGACAGGGTGGTGTGATTAAGCATAGTTACTGTTACCATCTCGAAGTCGTTTGCTTTCCAGAATGTCCTGAACTGTTCACTTTTTCTTATGCCAAAGCAAATTGTATTAACTAAAGAAAGACAGGTCACACTTTTATCCATTTATAGTTATCCATTTAATCCATTTTATGCGGAATATTTGCAAAACAAGTTCCAGCCATCACTTCCACTCACCAGCCTTTCTCTCTCTCTCTCTCTCTCTCTCTCTCTCTCGAAGTTAATAAGACAAAAAAAAAACACAGCTTGTCATCTCCCATGGTTACAAAGCAATGACACTGGAGACTCCTTCCAAAAATGCTTATAGAAAGCATCAACAACTACACTTCGTTTTTTAATCAGCTTGTAGACCGCCTGCCATACAGGTCCCTATATAAGTTGTTGCTATAGAAATTATGACATATTAGAAAATGCAGATTAATAGAAACCATTCTCTTACATAGAATTAATCAACACCTTCTGACCAATCGATTGATCATTCAGTTGCACTGTTAGGAGAAAAAAAAACAGTGGCTCCTCATGTTCAATTTAACTGCTTTTATTTACAAGCTCTGTACATGCATTCTTTAAAAGACAGGGATAAACTGAGTGGTGTTCTGAAGCCCTTCATGAGCACCATAATGAAGCTTCTCCCAATTAAAGTAACAGCCTCCCGACAGGCTGTAATTAGCATTTTTCGTTTGTCATTCATTACATGAGGACCACCAAGGAATCTCACCATCCAGGGAAAACTTTATTGTGGTATTGACAAAGAGCTGGCCAGCCCACAGCATGACATAAACACAGCAGTATAGCAGCAATCAATAGGCCGGGTACACTGTGACAATTATTCCAGCACTCTCTCTCTCTCCCTCTCTCTCTCTCTCTCACACACACACACACCCACACCCACACACACACATACCAATCAGCATCACAGAAGACAACAGTGCATATCTAGGTTATGACAGAAACCAAAAAAAAAAAACCAAACAACTCAAAAAGCATTCCTGTCATGCCGGAACGTGGCCGGTTCTTATCAGCCATAGAAACTTCCAGAAACCACCTCGAGAGATGAGCACCCGCTGAGGCATGCGTGGAAAAGCGGCCTTGAAATCGGGTCAGATTAACATGACGTGTGAATAATGCCTGCACCACAAAAGGTGAAAAGGAAGACAAAAAAAACCCTCCCTAGCACACGGAGAGCCTTTTGTTTGAAACGGCTTCTCCAGAAATACATCCTCAACACCCGTCCACACAAATTCCAGCTCTTCCTGAGAGCCACTGTCTCTGTCCACCACCTGTTGTGTCCCAGCTGAGCCGGAGGTCCTGCCAGATTCTTCTGCTCGCCTGTGCAAGTCATTACCGGAGAGCTTCATACTCTGGTCCAAACAAACGAGGCATGAAGCACAGTTTGTATGATGGGACTGCATGCGCTATTAAATGAGGCATTATATTGATTTCTGGCTTATTAATGGGACAGACATGCTGTAGAGCAAGAAAGTAACAACAAAAAACATGCTGTCTGGAAAGTTTACTAGACATTTGGGGGGGGAGGTTATTGGGCAGAGAGAGACGAGACAGAAGCATACTCTCTTTCCCAACTTAAAATAACCAGGGCCAAATTCAAAAGCACAAGAAGAACATAATTAAACTCTTTAACCTTTCTGTTTTCTTTTGGTCATACAGTAGAACATCTGAATACAACCATCTGAATTCACTGGATTTGGAGGTTATTTTCTCCGAATCAGAGCTGAGTAATAACTGTTTTTTTTTTCCTAGCATATGGGCTGAATAAAATTTCCCATTTTATTCAGCCCATGTGAACTTACCAAAAAAATTTTTTATTTGGTCGTATGCAACATTTTCTCAATGCACAAGCATTACTTAGATGCACCTTGTAATTATAAAGAGACTGTCCAATCTACTATGCACATGTTAATTATTATAATTACACTTAATTATTATAAAGAAACCTAACAAGCCAACACCCGAATGTAAGACAGTGTCCATGAAACATGAGAGATGAAGACAGTCACAGTTGAGCCAGTGGTATTTACAATACGCATGAACAATAGAGGAAGAAGTGCAGACAGCAAACACTGGGCTCAAATTTCCAAAATGCAACACAGCTATACAACACAAAGTGATCTGCACCGAGTTATGGCAAAGATTCAGCTCGGCTAGTTAGACACCTACTAGAGGACGAGGACAATGGCATTCATGACGGTATTAGCATAAAAGTTGAAGCTTTGGAAGCTGTTCTGTGAGTAGAGATGAAGCGAAGGCTAATGCTGCATACAACTTACCTTGGAAGAGGACAGTTGGGATTCGGAATTATGTAGAAAAAGAAAAAGAAAAAGAAAAAGAAAAAAAAGAAAAAAAAAAAAAAACCACCACGGACGCCTTCATGTTAGTTTTTTGTTAGCAACAAACTAGCCAGCTAACTGTGATGAGTGAGCGTCCTGTATAGTCAGTGTTACAGAATTAAAAAGCGAATATGTCTGTATGTTGACTGATCAACACAGAGCATAACTCTATGATTGATTTGATGTCACTTGCTGAACTCGGGGTTAAGGAGACCTTCCTGAGTCTACGCTGAGGACGCATTTCCTAGTTGTAGTTTGGAAATTATGAGTTGCGACTTTTAGTCTCATGTAGCATTAATCTCATTGGTGCCACTACCAGCAGGTAGTTGAATGGCATTGTGGGTAATGCAGGAATCTGTGAAAGTAAAAATAGCCCAAGGTGTTGATGAACTTAAAAAAAAAAAAAAAAAAAAAAAAAAAAAAAAAAAAAAAAAAAAAAAAAAAAAAAAAAAAAGGCAACTCACAATTTAATCATAAAAAATGATGGGATGGATTTTTCCTTAACAAAGGCAACAGTGTGTGTGGGTTGGTGTTTTATGTGCATCTTATAGAGCTGCTGAGGATTGAAACACTGTTCAAAAAGGATGTCTATCTACTGCATCCTCAAAAAAAAAAAAAAAAAGTAGAAGACACGAGACGTGGGAGACCGAGGACACGTACGTTCTTCGTGAAGATAAACCCATGTCATTTCTTCTTTACTGCTTTAGAAAAGAAGCTATGGTATGAATGAAAAAATACAATTTTTGCCATTATTATGAAACAAAAATAAATATACTAAACTGACTCATGACCTTAATCAGTTTAGAGAATAGAGCCACTTAAAATAATATGTTAAAAATCATACTAGCCTTAGTCTATGGGCTTTGTAGGATCACAAAAAAATACTGATGTGACCTGGGCAGACGTTGTTCAACCCCCTGACAAACACGCAAAAATTGCTTCCTATTTAAAAAAAGATAAATAAATAAAAAGTATTATTTAATGATTAATTTAAAATCTTCACACATAACAGAACAACTTTTCTCATTATCATTTATTTAAATAATCTTGGATTATAATGCTCATTTATAAACATTTTTCCTAATGACCATTATTTTATTCATCTATTTTTTCTCCATATTACCCAGCTCTACATAACTATTAATCTGCACATTACTACACAACACCACAATGTGTGATGGAAAAAAAAGAAGGATGAAGAGACATAAAGAGACACAAAAACCGTCAACACACACTAAACACTGCTACAATCAATGCCTAAAATACCTAAAAACACCATAAATCTTGGGTTATAAGCAAACATTACAACAAGCTGCAGTAGAGGCTGTAGAGGTTAAGTCTGACAGAATTTGCCTGAAAACAAGTTACACTGGAGAGAATATACAGTCAGATGA
>CM040469.1:19898025-19927235 GCA_022758105.1 Pangasianodon gigas
TCTGCTGATGAGGTGCCAACTACACAGGAGAAACAGTTGGATCACAAGAGCGTAGTGAGAAAAAGAAACCGTGAGATCATGGAGCGCCTAAACCGTCCCTCACGTGCACTTCTTTTAGAATTCACTCAGTAGGAGTTTGCAAGGAATGACAAAAATGCTGTTACCCAAGACAGACTCGCTCTTTTCATTTTATGCTAAATTGGTTGTGGGGCCAAAGCACCAGCATAAAAAGCTGCTGTGAAATTCTAGTAAGAGAGCAACAGTGCAGCAGGCCAGTGTGATCAACAAACTGAGTGCAAATTCAGCCTCACAAATGGACCTAATCTTCCGTTCTTTGCTTTTTTTTTTTTTTTAATATTCAGAAATGCACGAGACACAATAAAATGCAGCAAAACATTTCTCCATTAAATTCTCCATTAAATTCTCCATTAACCTTGAAAGAAAGCATGGACGATGCGAGACACTGAGTCGAGATGAGATTGCTGACCAAATGATTACTAACGTAAGACGGAGGGAAGGGGGCGGAGCTTTCAAGTGAGTGTCAGATAATATTGGAGAGATCAAAACGCCTACGCAAATGAGATTCGTTTCTTGATGTGCCCTTCTTTTTATTAGTGGTGGGAGAAGACTGCTCTTTTGGCGTATTTTTGAGTGATAACTCGTAGCAACGTATACAATGTTAAAATGTGGAGCTCAGTGAAATGTGTGAAAGTCAGGACTGAAAAAGATATCACGTACCAAACAAACCAGGAAAAGTTCTAAAAACCTCCCAGCAAACATTTGGACTTGGAGTTGTTTTCTGATAAATGGTTTTAGGCTCGTATTCAAATTGTGAAACATCGGTCAACATCTAACAGGCATTTCCACTTCCCGAACCTACTTGGAGATATTTGCAGATAAAAAGAGTGAGATGCTTTTACTGGCCCAATGTTAGGTTGTACATGTGTGTGTGTGTTTTTTTTAAGGTTTTTAGTATTTAGCTCCAGGTTCGGAGAGTGTGCCAGAACATTTTAGGGAGAGGTGTGCATGCCTCTACAAGAGCCAGGCTTTGACAAAACCCAAAACAAGGCCAGAAATTGTATTGAATCAAGCTACCCTGACAAAACAAGCTTAAAATCAAAAGGCCACCAACAGAGGGTTGCATTCCATTCGATACAGTGAACAAGTACACTTCAAATTTCATTTCAGACGAGCAAGAAAACTCTACAAGCAAGAATCTTTCCCTACTCACGAATGGTGCTGTGTGTGACCTTGAAGCCCAAATTTCTTCAAATAAAAAAATACAGTTAAAGATACACACCCAAGGTTACCAGAGATTTGGCCTTGTTTGGTATTCACTGACTAAGCACTACATGTGCTATTGTTTTTTATTTTTAATTATTTTATTTTTTTTTTTTTTTAAACAGAGAACACCAAGAGTTCAACAACAATAGTGTGGATTAAGGATACTGGCAACGCCAATATCCATTTCTCTCTACATAAAGTGATTAAGTCTATATAATCCTTGAACAAAGCGTTGCAGTGAGCTATAAATGGACTACCAGCATAAGCACCTGTTAAAAATATAATACTTTCGGCATGACATCTCAGCAGAACCCGGAGTACGAGTGGACATTCTCTGCATTCCTCAGCTATCTCCAACTCTCTACTTACACAAACACATGGAGAGAGATTACTCACAATTTGCACTCGTCTGTGTAATCTGCTTCACTTGTTTACTTTTAAGCTTATAAACTTATTATGAAAAGGGTTCAAATCATAGTCAGCACTGAAAATGCCTGTTCCTAATAATACAAATAAATGACATTTCACCTGCTGCATAAGCAAATTTCAAATAAGAAGATTAAATAAAATCCTCTTTATTAGAAACCCGCGAGTCAAAAATGTATTAATGTTCTGAATATTACTTAGTAGCAATGTGTTTTTTGAGTTTGATCCCATCTTCTTGCGTCTGTCATTTACCAATTCCCACCCACTAACTAGTTTTGCCCGATCACGCCACAGCTACCAACCAGAGAGCGTGGAGTTTAGCGGGTGCATCTTTTTGAACTGCTGATCAGCTGATCACACTCGGAGGAAAGCACTATCTACCCTCTTCCACATACATGACACCCAAGATTGGCTAGTGTCAATCTGATTGACAGGGGAATGAGAGTATGCTATCCCTCGCAACCATTCGTGTCTGGGAGTCCAGGGGAGCAAAATTGGCCGTGCTCTCTGGGTGGCAGGGACAGCATCCTCTCATTCCCCTGTCAATCAGAGTGACTCGCCAATATTGCTCCCTTCCTTTTGCTTACTTCCTGCCACGAATGGTTGTGGCCATCAATGAGATTCAAACTTCCACTCTCCCAATGATAGCACCAGTGGTTTTCTGTTGCACCACTTGAGAGCAGACACATCTTTTTGAACAGGGAAGATGAACATGCTTGGGCGCTACATGCCCCTCTTCTCCATACATATGCACATGATTGGCTAGTTTCTCTAGCTGATAATGGAGAGAGTAATGACAGAGCATGGGTAATTTTGCTCTCTTGGACTCCCATATCAAGACAAGCAACAATTAAAAAACAGCAATACGGAAGTCAAAGTGTGAGCGCTACGTTTTAACCAGCCAAAGAGCGCACATCCTCTTGTTCTCTATTGGCTCACAAGACAGAGGCTCTTGACTTCACAAGTCAAAGTTCACCTAAAGTTGACACAAAGCAAAATTAGCCTGTACCAGAAGTAAATACATGTCTTTCAAGTCACGTGTCCATTCTCTTGCTGTGAATTAGGTTTTCTGCTGGTTAATTTTATTTACGTTTGGTCTGGCCATTACTTTGGCTGGGATATTTTCAGGGATCTGCTTTATCGTTGTCAGAAGTGGTCAAAAAAAAAAAAAAAAAAAAAGTAAATACAAAGTCTATGCCTTAGATGGCATCTACGCTGTCCTTGTCACCTAACAACAGTGAATAGAAATCGCAGGAACTGCCTCTGCACTCAATATGTGCTTCAATAAGTTCAAGATCACATTGAGGAAGGAAAAAAAAAAACACCCTCATGGCCATGAACTTATACACATCCACACACAGGATATGCTAATTCCTCTTCTAAGAGGTTATTCAAGTTCGTCTGGAATGGAACGAAGAGCGTGTGGAGTGGATCTGTGAGGCAATCGGAGTCAACAGAAGAGGAGGGAAGGACAAGGTTGGAATTTAAAATGGTCTATCTTACAACCGCTCACTGTTAATTCACAAAGACTGGTAGAGTGACGCCACTGAAAGAGAATTTTCTCTTTCAAGCCCACTCAAGGTTTCGTGACTCACCTTCTGCTGCTGTGGATGCTCTCATATAGATATCCTAGAAGTCTGTTTGTTACCAGGTCTTCAGTGGATAATCTCACCTGGACACTGTAGACTTGTAGACCTATGAACAGCAGCTGTGGCCTGAGATTGTGAGTAATTAAATCGCCATCACAGACTCGCATAACTGAGCGCCATGGTCTCAGTCATTAAGCCCGTGATTATGGAATGTAGCTTCAAAAGGTCAGTGATGGTCACTCACGATTAGATGCGTTTCCTTCAGGATTGTACAAAGCAATCAGCAGGTCATCAGAAATGGGTTTATCAGAGCAGTGAGGGAAACAGTGTACACGAGTGGAATGTAGAAAGGTCTTTTGTTACAGGCTAATGTATTCACATATACACACACACACACACACACACACACACACACAAAAAACCCACAAAGCTGGAAACCTGGTATACATACCACATCGGATACTTCCTTTCTGGAAGCATGCCACTCAAGTGGTGGTATATTACTCTGGGCTGTAAGTGCAAAACACATTAACAAACCAAAAAGGCAACGGCAAATCAGAAAACGCAACAAAACCAAAAACACCATAAAAAGGAAAGGGGCGGTCCTTATCAGCTACCGCATATGCCATGACTGGACATGGCATATAACTATAAATATCACGGCGTGTAAAAATATCACAAGAAAAAAAAAAAAGAAGTGCATGTTTTCAGTCACTTATCAAGTGAAAATAATTTAACGTGAAGTTATTCATGATATTATAGTGAAGCGTCTCATGAATAACCCAGCTTCCTCTAGGCAGCTTTTCATCATTTCATTCATTCTGGCTCATATTTCCTATTTCTGTAAACCTTCTCCAGCTCTCTGTTTTTCCCCCCGTCTCTGAGATTGATGCGCGCGGTAGCCAATCAGCAACGAGCATGTGAGTTCCAATTAGGACCTGCGCTTTCCGTTTTGAGTTAATGCTGCCGTGTCTTTTTTTTTTTTTTTTTTTTTTTTTTTTTTTTTTTTTTTTTTTTTTTTTTTTTTTTTTTTTTTTTTTTTTTTTTTTTTTTTTTTTTTTTTTTTTTTTATGCTATCACATTTTTGCTTCTGTTCTCTTATTTATTGGGTTTATATTGTTGATTTTGTATGCTTTTTGTTTTATTGTCATGTTTTATTTTTTGCTGTAGTGTTTTTGCTGTTTTGTCGTATTTTTGGTTTTATCGTCATGGTTTTGTTGTGTTGTTTTTTGTTTTGTTGTGGTGTTTTTTCGTGTTGCTGTCACATTTTTGGTTTTGCCGTCAGGTTTTTTATTGGTTTCTTGTCATGTTTTTGGTTTTATTTTGGTTGTGCTGTCAGTTTTTTGTTTTTGCTTTGGTTTTTCTTGGTTTTTTGGTCTGTTAATGTGTTTTGCGCTTACGGACCGGTAATCTATACCCGCACCTATGCTGAATAACACAGCAATATATGCTCGCTTACAGGATCCAGTTTCCATAAAGAGGACAATCTGTAAATGATCTCCACAGAAGCCATGGTGACAGCTAAGGGCTATAAACATCCTATACATGCCTCTGTCTGCACCTCATTGCTGCATTTTGAATGCTCAATTACTTGAATGAGAGCCACCCGATCAATAAGCTGTTAACAAATCCTGAAAAAAGCGAAGGCCTATGTAGAGCCAATAAGCGCCATGCATTCTGATAAGTAGAATGCATGCGGCTTGTGTGAAAAATGTGAAAGAAAAAAAACAAAAAACAACAACAAGCTGAGATGCTGTAAAGCTGCCACAGATAAGCAGAGCAGTAGTGTCCTCTGGCAAGGCCGAAAATAAAATCAGACTTGGCGGACTAAGGCCAGTGATGGAAGCCCATGTGTTTTAGATTTTAAACTTCTGTTTTCGTGACATAGTAATTTGTTTTGTTAGACATTGCATCATTCCATGCATAACAATGTATTTGTGTTTAATGACTTGTCAAGAACATTTCTGGCTGTTCTGAGATAAGCGTTCCTCCATGGTTACTGCAACTACTGTAGCGTTTCAGGAACACTTTAGGAACATTATTTCTGGAATGTTACAATGTAACCTCCTGCTGAATATTTTGTGAAGGTTCTAATGACATTCTCTGCTAGTTGGGGAAAACGCTTACCAAGCAAAACTAGCCATCCAACAATATTAAACTGTTTTAAAGCACCAGAGTCGCAGAGAGCTAGCGAACCAGCCAGGTAAACACACAAACACACGTACTGTAACTGCCGCTGCATGAGTCGACTCAAAAAGCAACACTGGTGCAGCACAACTCAGCCAGAACAAAAGAGGCGAGTATCAGGTCACCCACTTCAAAAGGGCTGAGATGACGAGGGCGCATCTGGTGTGTACACAATGTCGGGTGTGTCTTTTCCACCTGTGCCTCCCACGTTACTACGCAAGACATACAACACCATGTGCAAGGCTGTGGGATCTCAAGAGGGCCGTAGTCTGGGGACGGAGTGCCTCTGAAACAGAGCTGTTGTCTAGGTAAAAATGATCAAGGCTGGTTCGAGCACAAGGTGAGCTCAGAGCACTCATAACAGCTGTGAGAGGTGCTAGTGTGTTGCAACAAGCGAGAACCGAACGTACCGCTATAACAGTTATTTTCAGAATCCTCCTGGGAATGAAGATCTTTCGCTACCGCTGGTGATAAATAACTAATTGATTCCGAAGTCTGCCAAGTGTGCAAGCTGCCACACATCCAGGGTGTAGAGGTGAAAGATTCAATTCCTGCAAAGTCTTGCATAAAATATGATTACACGAAATAGATGTCATGTGCATGTCATTGCCTGCTCCGTTACAAAATGACCCAAGGGGTAAGAGCAGGCTGGGGAAATATATATATATAAAACCAATCTGTGTATGGAATACAGCACACAATATATTGTTTGTTAATTATCACAACATTTATATTGTATCTGATGCATTCTAACTACAGATGTAAGAACACTAGATGCTGCATTAGCTGCTATTGTAACTACTTTCACATATCAGTGTCCTCCTGAGCAGGAGCAAGGCTCACTTCTAAGTCAGTGCCAGTCTATGGGCAGGATTAAACAGTAATAAATAGAGGTGAAAAATCTTTGATCTGACAGTGACTCAATTCAATTCACAATTTTCAAACTGATTCAAAATCGATTTTTGTAAATTACGAACAATTCGATTCAATGCACTAAACAGCGATTCAAGCTTCTTATGAAATATCAGCAAGCCCTAATAATATTTCTTCCTCAGGGACATTTATTTGAAACACTGTCATTATACACTGACTGCCCACTTTAATAGGAACACCTGTACCCCTGCTCATTCAGGCAAAATTTCCAGTCAGCCAATCATGTGGCAGCAGAGCAATGCATAAAATCAAACAGGGCTAGAGCTTAAGATACAGGGCTAGTTCACATCATACATGGTATTTGACGTGGCATCAAACGTGGCATGGTTGTCATTGCCAAGAGGGGCTGGTTCGTGCATCTCAGAAACGGCTGATCTCCTGGGATTTACACACACAACAGTCTCTAGCGTTTACACAGAATGGTGCGAAAAACAAAAAAAAAAATCTGGTCCATGGAAGTTCTGTGGGTAGAAATGCCTCTTTGATGAGATAGATCAGACGAGAATGGTCAGACTAGTTTGAGACGTTAGGAAGACTATGGTAACCCAAATAACCACTCTTTACAACCTCGGTGAGCAGAAAAGCATCTCCGAATGCACAAGACATCATCAAATCTTGAGGTGGATGGGCTATAACAGGAGAACACCACATCAGGTTCCACTCCTGTCAGCCAAGAACAGGAACCTGAGGCTACAGTAAGCACAGGACCCCCTGAAACTGGGCAGCTGAAGACTGGATCCATTGTGTGATCACTGTGGTCTAAGTAATGCATGCCACATCACAGTACTAGTTTATTTTTAAGATATTACAAGGCATAATTTTTAGAAGTATTTTTGGCCATATCTATAACCCTAGTGTGTGACAGAAGAAGTCGGCAGTGAAGCCGCTGCTTGAAATAACAGAGGAAAGTCAAAATGAGGAGACATGTCAAAAAACAAAAACTGTGCCAAGCACCTGTGATCCAGCACCAAAGACCAGCATGCAACATCTGTGGCCGTGTGAATAATTACAGAGCGTGTGCAGCCTTTGGGAGCGCACCAATCACACTGACGTGATTACATCTCATCTCAAAAAGGGCACTAGAGGAGGAGAACAATCCATATTCCTGCCCTAATTTCTCATTCTTATGCACGCACACACGGCACACGCGTAAACAGGTTGCTCGAGAGGAAGCCGGAGAGCGGGTTGTGTGTAGATGTTGCAAGTCACGTCTTACATGGAGTCATTTTTCTATTAAAAATAATCAGATAAATGCAACGGTGGTGCTTTTATGAATTGCAAATTCATGTTCAGATTTCTACACGAAATCTTACTTCGTGATTCTATATTGTTTATGTTGTAAATATGAATCACAAATTATGCTGCATTTACAAACCTAGTACCAAAGGAAATGCTTTGGAGAGCGGAGAGGGTGGGGCTAAAGCAAATGTGGATCCAAACTTTTCAAATATACACATCAGGTTTTTTCAAGTAAGTTCAACAACCAGAAAATGGTGATAACTCAGGAACGTGTATTGTGGCATAATTTACCACAGTAACGATATTTTATACAACAGTTAGTTCCAGTCCACTAATTTGATTGGACGAGCGGCGTTCCAAGAGTGCCTACATTTCCTATAATTACACTGGGATGTTTCGCTGTTTATATCACTCCACTCGTCTGTCTTCGCAACGTAAAATTTCACTTCCTAGTTGGAAACCATTTCTACATTAGTGTTAGTGACATCATCAGCAGACGTGGCAAACGACACTTTACAGGAATATAATTTTTTATTTAAAACGTGCCACTCAGGAGCCCCGTACCGTCTGATTTCAAGTACAAATGGATGCAGTAAAAACCGAGCCTATTTTGCTTCATGGCACAAACGTCCTCTCCTCTTCTGCTGCTTTCATTACGCCATCAAATGACTGCTTATCAGGTGGTAAATACCAGACCTGGCTGTTTGGAAATAGCAGCTAGCTCAAGATGTGTGCATAAATATGCGTGTGTTGTTAGCAGGAAGAGCGGCAGGTTATCACTTCAGCTGGCATCAACTCCCGGCCGGTTTAAAGTGCTTTTATCACTATACAGTCTACACCCTGAAATTTCAGCTGTGCTCAATCTAATGACTTTCATTCTGCGTTGTTTATTCAGGCCACAGCATTGTATCTCAGGGTCATAAATACCAGGAATGAGGCTTTGTCGCTGATGGCTAATCGATTCCAGGAACTGGAGCACAGGCTTCTTTTAAGAGTAACATTCAAGCACACTGCGTAAATTCAGCATTTCAAAGAAAATCATTTTCTCTTCTCTAGCGGCATTAACAAGAATCAGGAACAAGCAGATTTCGTGTCTCATCTTTCATTATCGTAGACTTGCTGACTTTTTGTCGAGGCCAAAAACTTGATGTGCTGGTTAACTAGTTACCTTACGATACATTACTACATTACAGATTCTCAAATCCGTTTGGTCAGAAGGTGCGGATTCATTTTCTATAGCAGCAGCTCTGACAGTAGTTCTGCCTGTATTTCAGATAGCAGGCTTGTTCTATTACGTTTTCGTTTCTATAGTAACGGCTCATTCACAGGGAATTGTATGCTGGACGCTTGACATAACTTAAGACTAAACAATTTTAAAGATGGGCTGTTAATTAAGAAAGAAGATCCTATACTCCTTGATATGGTGAAACTTTGTCTGTTAGTAGACATAAGAAGGAGTCTCCAGTGTCAGTGCTTTGTAGCAGTCAGTATGTTTTCCGCCATCTTCAGGACAGGAGTTTACGCTTTTTAATTTCTCTGTAACATCACAAGCTGCATTTTTTTTTTATTTCAAGAAAGAGGGGAAAATAACAGAAGGTGACTGAACGACCGTTTATAGCCATTACAACGCAAGTGATACTTAAATGTAACTGTAAATGGTTCAAAAGCATTCTTTAATAAATTAGAAATTCTAATCATTGGCAATCATCGTGGATTATTTTCCTATAACAGCATTCCGTCATGTCTTATTCCTTACGCATTTATCCATCTTTAATAATGGCGCTGATCTAATGCTTGTTGCTTCCTATAAAGCTCCACACACGCATTAGGACTCCACTAACATTCCACTGATGATATCTTGTCATCATAAAAAAAATAAATAATAAAAAAATAAATAAAAAAGAGAGATGAACACATAAACCTAACTCGTGTCAAGTTCATATCTGGGATTTCCTGCCGCAGCCTCCCACGGGCACTCATCCATTGGCGCATTATCGCTTGTCATGAAGATCACACTGGTGTGCGAGTAGAGGCGTGTGATAGCAGTGTTTATGGTGCTTCATAGGGAGCGACAAGCGTCGAATCAACAGAGCGGCACGGTTCATGCCAAAAGAAGGACAGATAGCGAAAGAGGGAGGTGGTTAGAGAGAAAACACAGAAGAGATAGCTGGGACAAGAAAGCTAGACAGAGATAGGTAATTGGACAGGACAGAAAAAAAGCTAAAGCTAGACAGATAGAAGCTTTAATATTCAGAGCAAAAATATTTCTCTGCAATCCCCAGGATTCACGAACGATTCAGAAGGAAGGTTTAATCTCTTACACCTCCCTGTATTTGAGACGACTGTCACCTGTGGTCAAGATCTCCAACATAACCCCTGACCTCCAAGGCAAAGAAGCGTCTAAAGGATTCTGTCGCTTTTTACGAGTGCCCGTTTAAACCCAACAACTGCATCACTTGCGAGCCTTGATTACTGTTTTGACACATCCTTTAATTTTGTCATGAGTTGGAGACACCATCTAAACACTCTAATAACATTATGATAATCAGAGAACAAAATGAACTGCGATGAGGCGCCTGAGGCCCACGGCAGCCGCTTTCGTTTTCAGAAGAGCAATTCTAAATTGCTGCCTTGACCTGAATACCGGGGGGGCGCTATACCTGGGGTGGGCGATATGACAAAAATATCATATCACGATTCTCAAAGACGTTTCTAAGATGCACAATACGAATCACGATATATATCATTGGCTAACAATTTCACAGCAAAACAGCAGTGCTGCTTTTTTATTTTTTTTTAAACTGTTCAATACATTATTCAATGTCTACAAAAAAAAAAAATCTTTTTAAATATTTAAAAATAACATTTTAAATTTCTACAAAATAAATACAAATATTGAACACTGGAAGGAGATTTTTTGTTTTAATCTAAAAAAAATTACATTTTACAATTTTAAACATTGAGAACAAAAATATTTATTATATATTTATATATTATATTTTCTTTAATTTAAATTTTGATCTTTAAAATTATAACATTAAATCAGCTGCTTCCAGTTTTTTTAAAATTATTTTTAAAAAAAATTTAAATGTAATAAAAAGGTATCATTATATCCACAATATCTCAGCGTGTATCACAAAGTTATCAAAATATTGACATTATATCGTCATATCAACCAACCCTAAAACAACCCTTCTGTAAAGGAAACTCCACCCAGAAACACGGGTCTTCCTTTAGATCCCTCAATAAAAAGTGCATGATCAGCTTTACATCACTGTAGCCATGTCAAAACACACAACCAACACCCGTTTATTTCATTGTGGTAAAACTAATGAAAACGGCAGGTCAATGAAAGGTTGATAGAGACATCCTATTGCCTCATTCCTGTAAAACTCACTGGAGCTGTTTACGAGGGAAACTCCAGCGTTGGCTAACTTAATTTCAATATTTATGTAAAGATCAGGGCTCGCATAAAAAGCCTGGATTATATATGGTGAGTGTGGCAGCAGCGCTAAAACACAAGCATGCGGTCTACGGCTGACGCAGGAGTAACGGTGTGGTTTTAAGGCCATATTTCTAAATCTTTTTACAAGTGAGTTTCTACGGCTAAAGCAGCTGGCAACGGCAGACTGCCTATAAACCGCTAGGTCTTAAAGGAAGCCACATTAAAGCCGTCTCCTGTGCTCCGCAAAGCTCGCATAAACCCCGTCTGCTCCATAAACCGCTGAAATCAATAGCAAACACAAACAGTCTGGGCTTTCAAACAACTCGACCAAAATGGTAGGAAGCGGTTTGAGGCTCTGCAGAAATATTTCCCCAATATTAGACATATGAGACGAATCCTTCGATTTGGATATTCTCCTGTTACCCATAATCAAACCAACCTGAATTCTAGAGCTAATTACAAAGTCTGCCTTGAGGTGAATCAGTTAAAGCAGAGAAAAGGCATGAGGGTCTCAAACCTGGACCTGGGAAGCACTCATTTAGTTTAGGGAGCGTTGGTGCCTCACAGCTTCAGGGTCCTTGGTTCAAACCGGAGCTCGGCTTACCCTCCATGTGGAGTTTCGCACGTTCTTCCCAGGTCCGTGTGGGTTTCCACTTGGTTCACTGATTTCATCCCACTTCCCAAAAATCATGGAGGTGGACCAGCTATTCTAAACTGCCCCTACGTTTGAAAGAATGTGTGAATGTGTATGTGGTACCATGCAATGGTGTCCCAATCAGAGTGTATTCCTGTTATGTACCCAGTTTTCCCAGGATAGACTCCACATCCCCCATGACCCTGACTGGGATGAACTGGTAAGACAAATAAATGAATAATTTAGGTCTAAGAAGACTTCACTACTTATTTGACATCAGTGGGGGGTATTGTACCTATCTTGCAATTGGACTAATGTTCAGATCAGCTCCAAAGAGAGCTACCCAAGAGAGCTAATCTGCTTAAGAAGATAATAGTGGTTCGGATAACATATTGCTGCTCTTTGATGATCTTTGGAGAAAATGGTGCTACTGCTCCTCTGTGATAAGACCTACAAAGGGTGTCACCATAGGAACACCACAACACTACAGTATCTCTTGCTATGACATCATCGCTACTGGAACTCAATTCATTTCGCAGCAATAATTCTCTTGTTTTACCCACGCACTCCCACCACGCTTCCTTTGTTCTCCAACTAGCACAATACCTGGAAGCTAGCCCACTACAGAAGCAGCAACCTGAGGAACAAGTGCAGAAACGACTTGATGGACAAGACGTGCCCACCTGCAACATGACAGAAATCCACACCTAGCTCTGCTACACCACCAGGGTGCTTTGATTTGTGACTATAATCCTAATACAGACCCGCTAACCCCAAAGAGGATTAATATGTAGTCACGCATTAAAAACGCAGTACGTTTGTGATTATAGTCATTTCACGGATTGTCTAAGGTATAAACTTTAGCGCTCATATATACAGAGTTTTACTACCAAGGTAACCACCAAGTTCTGGAGATTGCGGGAATCTGCCAGTCATTTGTTTTAGCTAAGATGCAGATACTAGAAAGCTTTAATGTACTTTAATGTCATTTTTGCTTTCTATTCTAGGATAGAGATGTTATGTACAACAATTAACTGAAAGTCAGCACGTAAACCTTTTAAGATGTAGTGTTTACATCTTAACAAAAGTGGCAGCTTTTTCCTCCCAAGCACCTGGTAGTTAACATAAAACCCTTCATATACACTATATGGCCAAAAGTTTGTGGACACCTGACCATCACAGCCATATGTGGTTCTTCCCCAAACTGTTGCCACAAAACTGGAAGCACATAATTGTCTAGAATGCCTTTGGATGCTGTAGCATTAAGATTTCCCATCACTGGAACTAAGAGGCCCAAACCTGTTCCAGTATGATGCCCCTGTGCACAAAGTGAGGTCCATGAAGACATGGTTTGCCAAGGTCAGTGTGGAAGAATTCCTGCACAGAGCCCTGACCTCAACCCCACTAAACACCTTTGAGACAGACTGGAACACTGACTGCGCCCCAGGCCTCCTCACCAAACATCAGTACCTGACCTCACTAATGCTCTTGTGGCTGAATGAACACAAATCCCCAGAGCCACACTCCAAAATCTAATGGGAAGCCTTTCCAGAAGAGTGGAGGTGTCCATAACAGCAAAGGGGGACTACACCTTAAATGGGATGTTCAACATGCACACATGGGTGTGAAGGTTAATCATACATAGTCCACATATTTTTGGCCATATAGTGTATATACATGCACTCCAATTCCTATCACAAGCGGCTTGACAACGATGTTTGAACACTTACAGTGTTTTTAGTTGTTTTCTAATTATCATTAGCATTATATTTATTTATAAAATGTTCTGGGTCTTTTTGGGTTTGAAAAAAAAAAATACCATTTTAACCATTTTTTTTACCAAAAATTTTTGGTGGTTTTCTTAATCAATATATCTGATGCTAATTATGCTAATTATATATCTATCTGATGTTAGCTAGGTAGAATATACTCCCAAGTGGGAAAATCGAGTCGAGCACCGGATGAAAGATTACTAATGTGAGATGTCGGATAGGTGCAGGGCTTCCAGAGGATATCAGGTAGTATCGAAAAGTACAAAACATCTACACAAGCGTCAATCAAACCAGATTCAAATGTCGACTGGATCATCTGGCATTTTTGATTGAGAGGAAAAAAAGACGTCTCTTTTGGGTATTTTTGAGTGATAATTCGTAACAGCATACACCGGTGCTAAAATTCAGAGCTCCTGCGTAAAGGTCGACAGGTCTGATAATAATTCTAATGCTGAAACAGCAGCGCTAAATGGCCAACTCTCCACAGGAGACCTGCCTTGATGGGAGGAGCAGTGATTTAATCCTCGAACGCTGCTCCCGGAGCTCTGCTTATGTCTCGTACCCCATAAACCACATGCGGAATGACTTCCATTGATCTTATATAACTTGTTGAAGGGTACGTCAAGAAATTAGCCAGGGGTGTGAGCGGAAAAAAAGCAAGAGCGACACAAGCAGTGAGGACGAGGACAGAAGGGAAGGGATGTGAATTGGTTTGCAGGGGGTTGGAGGGAACCTTAAAAGCGAGGACACAATAAAAACAGCAACAGTGAAGGAGAGCACTGAATGCATAGGAAGAGGACACGGCAAATCACAACAGAGCACTGCTGAGCAGAGCTACAGACACGCTGCATGGGTCGTTCCTGTGGGGGGGGGAAAAAAAATAATGAAGACAGGAAGCTGGTTAGCCTGGGGCATTGGGATCTTAATTTAGTTTTTATCATTTTTGGTTATAAAATTTAGATGCAGAAACCATTCATCTGCACTGATTTAAAATTGTTGTTTTTTTTTTTTTTTTTCATATGACAGTGACAAAGTAAGGCTTTCAAGAAGACAGAAGGGTGTTACAGAAAATATATTACAATGTGCCAGGAAAAAAAAGCACATGAGATGAGTTAAAACAGGAGATACTGTGTTCATACTAATTAACACCTTGATTAATCTGGAGATTGTTGGATGTGTTTCAGGGTCTAACAAGATATTTCATCTTGTGCTTTAATCCTCAGATAGCGTTTTGCTTCAAAAGTCACACGACTAAAGTGTAACAGCGCTGCTATTCCCATCTGAAAACGAGAACCGTGACCGTGACTGTTATAACACAGTCCTCTGAAAAAAAAAAAGGTTTAAAGAGGAACAAAATCCAGTGCTCACAAGGTCATCCATCTTGGAATAGCTCAATCAGCTTGTAAAAAAAACTCAACAGCCTCAAAAGCAAAAGCGTCAATTTCTCCTTTGTTATATTTTACCTCACGTCAGTCACGTTAAAAGTAGAACTGTATAAACTTGTAAATTCACTTAAGATATGAAAAAGTACCAGGACATATGCCTCAAATTACACACTGATGGTAAATTAGTGCATCTTTCACCAAGGAACGCAGGAAAAGATTAGCTAAGCTAACTAACAACAGCTTTATTTCTAATCTATCAAACGTTAGCTAGCAGCATACAAACTAGCTGAATGCTAATAGCTTGCTGTCACAATACAAACTTAATAAATATAAACCGTACACAGCAACTGAAAGAATATTAGGTCTCATTCTTGCTGTCACATCTGTTTAGATTTGTTAGGAATTTAGATAAACTACTTCATGCTACTTGATGCTTTAAAAAAAAAAAAAAAATCATCTTATGGTTTTTTCACCATAGAGAAATATAGTGATGATACGGGTTGAAAAAGTAGACTATAAAGTAGAGATTTTTCTTCTGAAACATAGTAATTAGGTGAAAGGAAAAACTAAAGGAAAGAAAAGCAAAATGCTAGCCAGTTTCTATGTTTTAGGTGCAGTGTGACAGAACACCTCAGCCCATAGTCGAAACACTCGACGACAACTAATCGCTGGGTGTAAACACGATGTGCTACGTTAAACACTTTGTTAGAAGAGGATACTCATATACATCATGTCTCTTGGTCTGTATTAATGCAGTGAAGTTGCTAATTAGCTAGCCCATATGTAATTACATTATGTTAGCTTCAACTTTTTAGCCTAGTCAGCCAAAACATAGGACTGGGCAGCACACTGGAGCACGCTTTTACCTGCCCAGTGGGCTAGCTAATACATTTATGATTAGTCCACTCCTGAGTCTATTTACTAACTGGCTTTTCTGGAATGATATCCAGTGCCCAAGAAGACAATTCATGGTGATGTGATATCAACTGTACCACATGATCTGGGGTTGAGGCTTGTATAGCACCCTAGCTCAGGTTTAAGGCACCAAGGTGTCCCAGTAACCCCAGACGCTCTGAGCTACGCTCTTCTAAATAACACGAAAGACTCATAAAAGATTAAGGGGGTGTGAATTAAAGATGAAACTGAGCAACAGGAAAGGAACACACACCCATGAGCACTGGAGAGTTGAATGCAAATAATAATGTGGGGCAAAAGTTGCGCTTGTTTGTGCGTTCTGAGCAAACTGAATGAGCGCTCCTAACCGAACCAGTGCAACAATACTGCATGCTGTACAACATTAAGCAATTATACATCCGTACGTACGATGATTGTAAAATGGATGGCATGCAACATATTAAAACCATCTAAAAGCATGCCTGTGTTTAACTAACAAAATATTTCAATCATGTGAATACAGCGATGCATTAACACACCCAACCTTAACGTCCACACAGAAAGGCTCTAATCAACTTTCGAGAAACAGGTCTTTGCGCTGGATGATGAAATATTCAAGAAGGTCACGTGTGGCTCTGTTGGTGCATTCATATGAAAGTTAGGATGATGAGGCAGCCTTTTCACGTATCAACACTTCTACAAATCTGCCGAGTCATTTGCTAACACTGCATATATATTCGATTTATTTGTTATTAGACATGGCTCTGAATCACAGCCCTGATTGCTTCGACACAGGCGCATCATCTTAAAATGATCAGTTAGGCAGATCCAGCGCCACAACGAAACCTTTCGTCAAGGTCAATTTCCAACCATTACTGAAAATGAATGGAGAGAGTTCAATCCCAGATCCTATACATCACACTACTGAAAAATCTGACTTGATAGCACTGTTAGTAAAAGAACTGAAGAACTAATGATCACACACATGATACCAATTCATGTGCTATGAAGAGAGCTTGTCTCATTAGAACCCCTCACTTTTAGAATTAGCATCTTACTAAGATTGCCAAATTAGCAAAGATTACCAAACAGTCCACCATTTCCTTTAGGACGAGGCCAGATTTGAGCGAGGTTAACTCAGGTAATTAACTACAATCATACCATAGTGCTGCTGAATTCTCAAATCTGATTGGTCAGAAGGTGTTGATTAATTTTCTGAAACAGCAGCTGTGCAAGGTTTATATTACTGCTTTCATTCTAATCCATTATTATTTCTGTAGTAACTCAATCAAATGAATGAAAGGACTTTAAAACTTCTTGTTATTTAATAAAAAGTAATGTGTAATCATTGATATGGTGATATTTTCTCTAAAAAAGATGTTTATTAAACATTTAGGGAAGGAGTCTCCAGTGTCAGTGCTTCTAACAGCCAGTAAGGGATTGGAAAATAACCAACTTCTAGATGGTAACAGTAACTCCGCTCTACCCCATTGTGTTTGATTCCCTACATAATAATTTGTTTACACGATTTCTCCGTTGTCCCCCAAACACAGAAACTGAAGTGACTTCTTTCTTGCTCGCTCAGCATTTTGTATACACAGATCACTGTGATCTTTGGTGGTCACCCGAGAAGTGTACGCTCGGTGCTCTGAAATGTAATCAGTCATTCCGCCTTGAACAGCCCCAAGTTGGTAAAACACCCCTCTGAAAATTGCCTGTCACATAACCTTCAAATCTTGCACAAACTCCACCCACTTCCAAAGGAAAAAACTACAACCATTTACAGTATCATCACCCAAATGAGGGTTGGAAAATGGAATCGTGTACGGGAAGACACACAGCCAAAAATGTACCGACAAGCCATTTTTGTTGCTAACAAGCTGCTACTGTCGAGCCTGGGGGCGGGGCATATATGTTCTAGACAGCATTTCATTGGATGAACACAAGACTAGTACAGGAATGTATCGTATTCCCAGAATCGCCTAACTATAAAAATAAGAGAGAATATTTCCCAAACTATTTTTCTAGATATACTAGATATTGTATTGGTGTCCATAACACTAAAGGACATAAAAGCTCTGAAACACCTATTTTAATTTCAGGTGAACTTTAAACATTAGCAATCATCTCAACAGAAGCTTTAAGTGTACTGTATTTATTGAATCAGACACAAGCTGCATTTCAATCGGTGTAGCCATGTGTTCAGACTGCACGCCACTAGCTCGCAGTCAATAGCACTAAGTGCACTTGAAGTTCACAAGTACGTACTGAACAGAGGCCGTGGTGCTCCTACCGGCCGTGAAAGGCTTTAGGAAAGGTTTTGAGTAGAGAAAGAAGAATGATTGTGATATAGACAGTATTTGTGTGTGTGTGTGTGTGTGTGTGTGTGTGTGTGTGTGTGTGTGTGCACGTGCACTTAATGAGGATTACAGAAAGCAAGCTGACAGCTCCACAAGCTTATAGAGTTTACAAAATGCTAAGCCGAATGGATGACATGTAAAAAGCTCAAACTCCAATTCAATCTCGTAATCACAGAAACGTTGTTTGCACACTTCCAGGCAGGCCCACACACACACACACACACACACACACACACACACACCCAGGTGTTTGCCCTCACACTCCTCCTGACACACACATACATGCATACTCCCAAGCAGGAACATAAACATGCTTGCATATACACAAGGCTGCACGCAGACAGACACACACACACACACACACACACACACATCTCTGATCCTTCGATGTCCTAAAGGCATAGATCTTGGCTGCTGTTTACAGAAACTTTTTGCAAGCTAATTGTCTCCATTCAGCAGACTAAGCTCACTCTTATGACACTCCTATTTCCAGCTTCGAGTGGCCAAGATGTGCAAAAACAACAGACCGTCTTCTCACTGGAATGGATGATATCACTTTTGTCCTTTATCCAAAAACATGTAGGTAGGCGGATTGCCCCTAGAAGCGCAAGTGTGACGGTGATGGACTTGCGTCCGATCTGGGGTGCAAGATCACTTTCACGGCTTAAAGTAGATCAGATCAGAGTGCAAAATGTGTCTGAGTCCATACCAATTCCCGGGATTCAACGTCAGTATCGGTTCTGATACCGATACTCAGTATCAGATCAACACACCTCTAATGTGTTACCAGGTCATGTGAACAGAAATGAGATATTCTGACATGCATGAGGGCTAATCAGACAAACCTAACCTTTTTGTTGACAGCTGAAGAACTGATTGGCCTTTTGCTCTGCACTCCAAAACAAATCAAGATTGTTTTGATTGCAATCATCTTGAAGGCAATGAGCTGCAAACTCTTCATTAACTTAGTGCTTGGACATCTTGAGGTGTCAAAAACACTAGACATGAGTAATGGGCTTCATTTCGGACGCTGTGTGTTATAGCCATGATTGATGAATTCAATCAGAATCCCGCTGGCACTACAGGCCTACTGACTCACGTTAAACGCCACTTGTAGGAGTGGAGATGCGAGTGCTAGAGCGAGTGCGAGCGCGCGCGCACACACACACACACACACACACACACACACACAAGTATCAACACTATCACTTACCAGGTTTGACGGTCTTGAGGCGCACGGGCTCCCGGAAGTGGCGGATGACGGCGAGCGTGTCGCGGTGCGTGAGGCCGCTCACGGGCGTGCCGTTCACCTCGAGCAGCACGTCACCAGGACTCGGCGCTCTGCCCGCGTGCCACCGCAGCGCCGCCGAAGCAGAAGAAGAAGACGACGACGTCAGGCTGTGGCTCATGTATGGAAACTCTCCGTGCTCGGCGCCGCCGCGGATCTCCAGCACGGAGCTCAGCTCTCCTCCGCCCCAGGACACCGCGTACTCCTGCACTTTGTTCGCCCAGTGCTTCTTCTTCTTCAGCGTCTTCGACATACTCGGTTTTGTTGTTGTTGTTGTTTTTGTTTGTTTTTGTTTTAAAGATAACTACGGTTCCTCGTCCCGCGCGCGAGTCTCTGTCGGTCCTCCAGGATGTGCTCGAGCTCAGAACGCGCGTGCAGGCTGTGGTGCAGCGCTCGAGCTCGCGACTTGCATTGCTTGACAGAAAAAGTTTGCCGTCGACGTTGCTGGAAAGTGAAGAAGGAAAACTAGTGAAGAAGTAGGGAGGGACGGTGTTCCGGGAGAATTCCTTAAATATCTTAGTTACTGCGGTGTTTTCCACGTAAACTGCTGAAACCTGAAGCAAAGTCGGGCTGCACGAGCCGAAGCGCGCGCTCTACATCTCTGTTTTAGTAGAGTAGAGAATTAAACGATAAAAAACAGCAAATATATAAATACATATTTAAAAAAAAAGAAACAGCCTGGTATGAACAATTTGTCGCTGCGTGAATCCAAACAGCACCACAAACCCTCTAATGAAATCCAAACGTGACTCCGGTTCCAGTTCAATTCTTTAATCAGAAGCGTGGATTCAGCGCACCTGCTTCACGCGCTCAGCGCGAGAGTTCCCGGTACACCGGGACATACCTGGCTCCTAGAAACGCGTTCGTGGAATACCCGCCTAACCAGCTTTACCGCCAACCACCGACGACCTTTTTTCCTTGGCTGAAATCCCTCGTGAAACGCCCTCTCGCGTCGCTTTAACGTCCACCCGCTCGAACCCTGAACCGAGCCCACTGAAACCTCCTCTGCACGAGCACGACTCTTAAAGTGCAAAAACAAGTGCGCGAGAACTTTGTTGCTCGTGCTCCGCTTCGCCACTCTTTCCAGCAGAGAAGGAGTAAACAATGAGTGACGTTCAGCGCGGCCAATAGCGAGAGAGGAGGAGACAAAGGGGCGTTGGTTAATCTAGTGGGCGGGACTTCCCGCCTCCGCAAACAATAAAGACGCCATAACAACACGTTAACTCTTTAATGACAGGCTGTAAACAGATGACGTGAATAAAGTCAGGCTGGCTGGCCTACATTTTCCCACCTGTTACTCCAAATCCAGTGATATCACAAATAAATCACAAGCATATATTCTGTATACATTCAGTGGCCACTTTGTTAGGTACTATAAATGATTTAAATTGGGATTAATGAGGCAGAGAAGCTCATTTTTTAATTCAGTTTTAAAGAGTTCTTAACACTGAGTTGGTGGAAATGTGATTAAAGCCATCCTTCTGTCTTAAAAAGTTTAATTTAACTAACATTTAGGTGGCTTAGACCTTAAAGTATTCCAGTATTTGCATCAAAACAGTATCAAAATATCTTCAGCTGCTTCCTGCCAAAGATAATCCAGTTTAAACTAGTCTAATTTATACTGTTTTGTTTTGTTTTTTTGCTTTAATGATCAAGTGTATTAACACCCTGAAGGAAGAAATTATTACGGTAATAAAAACTATAAAGCAGACTGCAGTTATATTACTTTATAGTTTTTATTACCATAATTATGCCATAATAATGTAATTTATATTACCATCAATGTGTATTAGTACTGGAAGTTCAGCTCCACTTGCTGTTCATGTGAACTGTGATCTGTGTTGAACTTTATCCATCCACGCTGCAATTAAACTATTGACAAAGCTGAGTTTTTAGATAGAATAAGATAGATAAATATAGATAAACCAGTCACCCCAGCCTCGCACCTCTGGGGTTGGGGGTTCGAATCCTGCCTCTGCTCTGTGTGCGCAGAGCTTGCATGTTCTCCCTGTGCTTCGGGGGTTTCCTCCGGTTTCCTTCCCAGTCCAAAGACATGCTTCTGGCTGACTGGCATTTCCAAATTGTCCGGTGTGTATGCAATTGTGCCCAGCGATGGTTTGGCACCCATCCCGGGTGTCTCCTGCCTTGTCCCCTGAGTCCCCTGGGATAGGCTCCAGGCTCCCCACGACCCTGTGTAGGACAAGCGGTACAGAGAATGGATGGCTGGATGGAAAACAGTCAGCTGAATGGCAATTTTGTCTACCTAATGCTATGAGGAGCAAAGCATATACCAAGGGTAGCAGCAGCACCCCCTAACGTCACCACTATACAACACCTACCATGCAATGTCACTTGATAAATACAGGGATATGCTGTATCTGACACTTTAATAACATTTATTTAAATTGTTATATTAATCATCATTGGTAAGTATATTAGAATGCAGTTTCACTGAAGGAAAGAGTTCATTCTTCAGTATTCTTAATGTATTCTTATTCAGTAGCCACTTTTCCTGGTCAGGATTGTAAGACCCCTTACGTGGCATGCCAGTCCATTGCATGACAACATGCACACACACACACACACACACACACACACTCATTCACACCTGGGTGCCGAGTAGCCAAACCACCTACTGTAATGTTTTGGGAGGAAACCAGAGAACTTTAATATTTCTAAAAACGACATAGTGAATTGAATCATATTAAAGGAGTACACAGTATCAGAGATCATTTGCAAGAACAACTTTTGTCTCGTTATTGAAGCTTTTTATCAGCCTAAAAAATTGTCATAGTGGACTGATTTAATATAAAAGAACAACGGGTAAGTAGAGTTCTTACCTTTAATACATCATCTATTTTACCTTGTTATTGTAAATTATAGTACTGAGCAAACATTCTATTCTAGGAAATAGATTAATTGAAAAAAAAAGTGTGCATGTAAACTTTCCTAGTGTCTACATTTTACCTAAAACTGACAAGTGGCAGCTTTTTTTCCCCCAAGTGCCTGGTGGTTAACATAAAACCCCTTATATACCCCTCACGGTACAGTTTCTACCATGGTGTTGACATGAGCAGAACATTTGAAACTCTGGAGCTGTAAGATGCCGTAAGTTGAAAAACGTCCTCATTAGACGTAGAAAGACATTTTATTAACAATATATGAACCAAAATTTCCAGAGAAAGTCTTTTTTTTTTTTTTACACCAGTGGTTCTCAAAGTGAAAAGGGACCTCCAAGGGTCTGTGATGGATAACCAGGGAGGCCATGAACTTTTTAATTTACATACACAGGTAGATAAAATCAATTTCTGATAAATATTAGTTTTTCACTGTTGCATAAGTCACCTTCAGATAGCACAGACATTACATTACTGTGGTGGCTTATCAGTAGGTTTGTTGTTGCAATCCATTCAAGTTTAAACAGAGATGAACTATTTTCTTTCAGGATGTTGTGCAACGGTGCCATCTGCTGCTGTATAGAGGGAGCGTTCCACATGCTCAGAAAAAGGGCTCTGAACTGTACCATACAATGTCACTCAAGACCTCAGGGGTACACCTTTAGTACCCTTAGTATGTGTATATTTTACCTAGAACGGTGCATATAGTGTACCTTTTAAGCTTTACGCTTAAAAATGAATCGTTTTTAAAGATACAGTGTATTCACATTTCCAGTAGAAAGATACATGTTAAAGGTGCCCTTAAGTGCACCACCCTAGTGGCAACTCGAGGTCAGTACTATTTTTACTATTTACTGTGAGTGCAGTACTATTAAGATTCTGGTTGACATTTTCCTCTTGATCATTCGCACTGCCATTTTAACAGCCTCTCTAATACTTAATCTCAAGTGAAATTTGTTAGCTATTGGAACCTTGGACTGCAGGATGGCTCATAGATATATACAGTCACCATCCACGTTATTAGGAACACCCGTACACCTGCACATTCATGCAGTTATCTAATCAGCCAATCATGTGGCAGCAGAGGAATGCAAAAAAAAAAAATATGCAGATACAGTTCAAGAGCTTCTGTTAATGTTTATATCAAACATCAGAAAGAAGAAAAAGTGTGATCTCTGTCACTTTGATCGTGGCATGGATGTTGGTAACATGGGTTGGTTTGAGTATTTCAGAAACTGCTGAGCTCCTGGGATTTTTACACATAGCAGTCTCTAGAGTTTACACAGAATGGTGCGAAAAACAAAAAACATTGAGTGAGCGACAATTCTGTTGGTAAGAGAGGTCAGAGGAAAATGGCCAGATTAGTTCGAGCTGCCAGGAAGGATATAGTAACTTTTATAATCACTCTTTACAACCGTGGTGAGCAGAAAAGCATCTCAGTACGTACAAAACATCAAACCTTGCAGTGGATGGGCTATAACAGCAGAAGATCAAATTGGGTTCCACTCCTCAGCCAATGAACAGGAATCTGAGGCTATCATGGGCACAGGCTCACTGAAATTAGACAGTTGAAGACTGGAAAAAGACCAGGTGATTTTCTAATCTTCAGCTATCCAGCTTGGGTGAGCCTCCTGCTGTATGACTGCCACTGAAGACTAACACATGCTGCCTGGATCACACACTTGGAGGAAAGTGCTATCTACCGTCTTCCACATACATACCCACAACTGGCTAAGTGTGACTGTGATTGAGAGGGGAAGAGAGAACAGCCCTTTTTGCACCCTTGGCTCCTAGCCATGGCGTCCTCAGGATTTGAACTTGCAATCTCCCTACACCAGGGCAACCATGTTTCTGTTGTGCCATACAGAAGTCTGTCAAGTTTAGTCCTTGAACTGTAGTTCCTGCTTCAGGTGCTTTATTTACAGATAAGGAACTCCTTTGTTTATAACAGTTTGTGTTATTTTCCATAATGGCCTCTTAAAACGAGAACTCATCCGGGAACTATAGTTTGTGTTCATGAAATGTATTCTTCAATTCTGGAACCTTGGTAAAGACCATAAATATCAGAGACAGTAAAAGCAGTATTGCAACACAAATATTGTAATCAAGACAAGGTTCTCACCATTATTATAAAGCTAAAGAATGGTGTGTTGGGGGAGGGGGGTGGGGGTGGGCGGTGTCTGGCCTAAATGTAAAATGAAGCCCAAATTACCATCGAGTGTCACAATGTCAGTTTCCATTTCATTCAGTTTGACGTGAATGTGACTTGGATAGACTTCATTTAAACACACAGCTCCAGGCTTCCCTATCAGTCCTGCTGCTGTAATGTTCTTTGGGTAATTATTAACGGAGATAAAAATTCGTACCCCTTCATGGTCAGTGCTCTCAATGTCAAAAAAAAATCCAGCATTCCGCTCTGGCAGGGACACTTGTTTCTTTGTTCACTTGTCGACTTGTGAAAATGAAGGACAGCTTTTCTTTCAAGGCCAAGGATATGAGCACGGTAGGAATCTTGTACTGTCATATGTGATTTAATTAGGACCAATATTATGTATTAATCTCACACTACACTTTAACACACTACACAGTGTCCACATATAAATATATATACAACAGTTTCTGGGTTTAACCTGCAGTGCCTTAAAGCTATTTGTGTTTTTCATCATGGCAGTCATAAGAGATGCTTAAGATAAACCACCAATGGATGTGCAGGTTACATGCAACGTCTCCAGCCTTGAATGTGGTAATGGTCACTACATTACATGTGACATTTGTCAAGATCGTTACATTAAAATCAGACAGTGAAATTATGCAAGAGTTACTTGCAACTGTGATCTTGCTTTAAGAGCACCAGAAGCCAGTGTGGGTATTTGGTAGCTTAATAAGCCTACTGATAACACTGAGATATATGCCAATATTTCAATAATATTCATGAAAAAAAATTTAATATAGTTTTACAGCCATGACTCTCAAAATTGGATCTGTGAAGTTTTTTTTTTTTTTTTTTAATTTAGTTACAGTGGTGGAAATCACAAAGTCATTATATTAATTATTGAGTTCTTACAGTTATTAACTGCTGAGTTAAATTGAATGGATTTAATCCAAACCTCAATAACTCAAAAACAAGTAGGCATATAAATAATAACTGCTAATATAATAATAACTGCTTAATTTTTTTTTTAATGCAATGGGAATTTTAATATTAATCATTTTAATAATGTGATGTGTGAGTGAAAAGTTCAGGAATAAAAAGCTCTAAGGCTATAATAAATAACCAAAATAGTATAGTACACATTTAAATAATATGTTGTTGTTCATCTATAGTACTTTACTTATACAGTTTTACAGAAAAATAGAACCCGAAGAGAAACAGAACAATCTTTACTAATACATTATTAATCTTGTTAAACTTGTTGGACTTATGGTAGATTTAATACTGAAAAAATATCATAAAAACAATTTTCAAAACAGAGCAAGATGTTTTCTTGACTGCACAGTAAAATGATATTTGAACTGATATTTAAACTGGTGTGTAAAGGTCTTTCTCTGAAGAGTGTGTTCACAGCGAAATGAGCATTTTAATTCTAACAACATACAAAAACTAGATTTTTGGTTTTATAAAATATGCAACTTTATGCGTGTTTTAATTATTTGAAGTCTCATTTGCATAAATAAAATAAGTCCAAATTAAAAAAATACTTCTAAGAATATCAATAATAAACTGGCAAAGTGAGTGAGTGTGTGCGTGTGTGTGTGCATGTCCACATGCAGGTCAATTAGCACTCATCATCATTCCCAGTCTCCTGGTTCTTAGCACACTGACCATCGTATCTCGGATAATATGGAGCTTCTTAAAAAAGAAATCATCAGTTCTGAGGTCCTCGGCAGCGTCTTTCGATCGAAATGGTGAGAAGTAAAACTTGTCATCACTGTTTGATGTATGCTTATGTAAGATAAACAGCGAACAGCTAAAACAATCATCAATTCTGCTTCATATCACTTCATATAGCTTTCTTAACCTCTCTTGATCAAATATCACACAAACACCAAGATTAAGATCCTAGTATTTATTGATTATAAACACACACATTATGCTGCACTGCTTCTTATTTGCTTGCATTTTATGACCCTGCTGCTCTGTATGAGAGTCTTCAGCGCTTTCTGACTGTATCTGCAGGTCTTCTGCCTGGACACAAAGCTCTGAGCTCATGGGAAATGCCCGCCCATTGCATCCTGGAGGGGGTGGAGTTCCTGAAAAATGGCCGGTATGGGGCTACCTGCAAGGGCCAGCTGAAACGAGATGGAGTTGCCACTGCTGTGGTAATTAAGATGTTCAAAGGTATATGGAATAATATAATTGCGTACAAGAAAATGTTTTTATTTGGCAAAAAAAATGGCCTGGGTGGTATGATGGTACAGTGAGTAGTGTTATTTCCTCACAACTCCAGGGTCCCTGGTTCGATCCTGATCTTGGAGCTGTGTAAGGTTCCACATGTTCTCCACATGTGTGTGTGTGGGTGGGTTTCCTTTGGGTCCTCAGGTTTCAGACATGCTTGTAGGTGAAGTAATGACTCTAGTGTTGTGTTTGAGGTGAGGTTACAACTTGTAATTCCCCAACTACAACCCATAAAAACCACCAAAAACACTCCCTCAACTTGAAATTTCAAATCATCAATATGGGGTAGTCTTCTCAGCTACTAGTTCCTTCCTGTTTATGGAGTGATGTTAAAGCAACATGGCCGCACACACTGTGAACACTAAATTGCTGCTTTTCTACTTTTAAATTAGTTTATAGCAGTATTGGCTTTAGATCAGTTAATATACAGAAAAAGTACTTGGTTAAATCTATAACATTGACCATACTAATCACTGTTTTGAGAAGATAATCATCAACATTAGAGTTATCACTAACGGTAGCTGGTTAGCTTTTTGCTAAGCTACTTGCTGTTGTCCACTGGCTAGCTTGTTACTAACGCTACACGCTATTGTCCGCTGTTGCTGCTGTGCTGCAATTTCAGACCAAAATGTTACATGATTGTTTAAAGTCCACTATAGTAGAACAGCACCAGTAGCCACTCAGGCCTCTAACTGTGAAAGTACACTTAAAGTAGCTTTTTGTGAGCTTTACGTGCTCTGGCAGTGCAAACAAAAGACACGCAATGAAAGACATAGTGTGTGAATATGTGTGTGGTGCCCTGAAATGGACTGGAGTCCCATCCAGGGTGTATTCTCACCTCACACCCAGTCTTCCTGGGATATAGGCTCTGGATCCACCACAACCCTGACCAGGATAAAGCAGTTGTTATTTAGTATTTTGTGCAATATACAAGTGCAGATGAAGTAGTACAATATTAGCCACTTGGCATGGTGTCAGTTTGGTGTAGTGGATCGAGCAGCATTGTCATAGAGTTTGTATGTGATTTATTCACCGAGCATGGATAGGTGTGAACAGTCCAGCCTTGTGTTCAATCTGAATGAATTTGGAAGTTTACTGCCGCCTTGTGGTTGGTCATCGGAAGGATACAGAACTTTATACTCTCTCTGTGTGTGTGTGTGTGTGTGTGTTTTTCCTTCTTTTTATTCCTCTATACACTCATTAGCCATTCTATTAGAAGCACCTGTACACCTGCTCAGTCGTGCAATTATCCAATCAGACGTGTCATGCTTTTCTGCTCACCACGGTTGTAAAGAGTGGTTATTTGACCTACCATAGCCTTAGAACTGGTACTCACCGGATGTTTTGTTGTTGTTGTTGTTGTTGTTTGTTTGTTTGTTTTTCACTATTCTGTGCAAACTATAAAGACTGGGGGGTGTTAAAATCCCAGAAGAACAGCAGTTTCTGAAACACTCAGATCAGCCCACCTATCACCAACAGCCATGCCACGGTCAAAATCACTGAGATCACATATTTTCCCCATTCTGATTTTTGATGTGAGCATCAACTGAAGCTCTACACCTGATAATTAATGCATTAGACATTAAATACAGTGCACACTAAGTAAGATTAAATAAGTTAGTAGTTGTGGTTGAAATAGTTAGCATATCTCCTGACTTGAGATTGCACTGACATTCATGCGACTATTTCAGGAAGTTCAAACAGTCAGGAGGCAAAAGTGTTTGTGGAGTTGGCCCTGTTCTACTCAACAGTTTGCAAACACGACAATCTGGTGCGCATGCTGTACTGCCAGACACAACGCTCTCCCATGTACATGGTTTTCGAGATGAGCACTCCTGGAAATCTGCTACATTTCTTATGGAGCCTTCGAGAGGTAAGAATTGCAAGCAGTAAATAAATGGATATTATTTAAATGAAAAACGTATTGATTTCCAATACACAGGGTGGGCATGGGAAGTGCCATCAAGAACAGTCTTTTTCAGAGAGATCTGTGTATTTAGTGGCCAAACAAGTGGCAACCGGTCTGGTAAGTGTATTTCAATAATGTAAACAGATGCAAGTTGTACTTTCTAAGTACAATGTGATATATACTGTGGGTCACGGTGGTTTTCGTGCCTCAGGACTACCTGCTGTCAGAGCACAGGCTTGTGCACGGGAACGTCGCAGCACGCAGCATGCTGATTGGCTCTGGGCTCCTGGTGAAAGTGTCCGGATTGGCCTCGGCTTTCGAGTCGAGGCAGATGGAGACGGAGACAGTGGGAAAGAAAGGGACAGCCGGAGTGCCTCTGAAGTGGCAGGCACCAGAGAGACTACTCAGACTTCCTGTTACAGCCAGGAGTGATGTGTGAGTCTTGCAACATGCTTTCTCTGTTTAAGGGTTTAAGGGTTCCATTGTATACATTATTGTATAATAATGTTTTCTGACTATGGTTTATTATTTTTATGTTACTCCAAAAAAAAAAAAAAAAAAAAAAAAAAAAA
>CM040469.1:19938151-19952709 GCA_022758105.1 Pangasianodon gigas
CAGACACCAAAAATTACCAACATTAATACTTTGTCGTAAAGCTGGTGTTGGCAATTCCTGCTCTGAAATGTCTATGGTTAAAATGTGATTAGCTTTTTGCAGAATTCTGGCACAATTTTGGTCCACTCCGCTTGGCAAATCATCTTCAAAGTTCCTAGGTTACAAAAATTTTCATTGGGACTAAAGTCAAGAAATTGACTAGGCCATGCAAGACCTTCGTAAGTTATTTTGGCTGTATGTTTGGGGTCATTGTCTTGTGTAAACGTCCATCTTCTCCCCAGATTCTGTACCCTTGTTTCATTTGAGCAGAGTGTAATGTCCAAAAGGATGTTCTGATTTGTCTAAAAGCTTTTTTTTTTCAGAGGAGTTTTGTGTGTGGGGTGTGGGAACAGAGATGACTGTGGTGAAGTTCATTGCTTATTGTTCTCTGTGTAACTGCTGATCCTGCTGCTTTCAGGTCATCCTGCAATTCCTTTTGAGCGCATGCTGGCTTCCCTGTTACCTTCCTCTTACCTCTATCATGAAACCGTGTTGTGGCTCACATGTCCTGGGCCGATTAGTTGTGATTCCATGAACTTTCCACCTGCATATTATCGAACCAATTATAATAACAGGGATGTTGAAGGTCTTTGCAATGGCTCTGAAGCTTTTTCCTAATCTTACCCAAACAATGACACTGTCCTTTATAATGACACCATGTACATTTTTTTTAATACAGTGTTTGAATATTTTTTCCCTCTAAAGTGTGTAAATTTGAAGTGAATACATACATTGGAAGTATATTAAACAACAAAAACGAAAGTATACAAATACTTATTCCCCCTCACTGTATGTACTGCTTAGATGATTATAGAAACCAGATGTTTTAAGAATAAAAAATTATCAATGATGCCATGACAATGCAATATGAATAAATCTTTTCAGATGTCAAATCCTGATCAGTTCCCATTAGATAGCTATTGCAAATAATACATTATTCATTATCCTTCAATATAAATTATGCACAGCCACTGATCTGGGTCACACAGCCTTCTGTTAACAGCTATTTAATCCAGCAATCTTTATAACTGTCAAAGAAAATCTACTAAACTCATTTCTTGTGATTTATCCTTAGGCAACCCTACTGCCAATTTTGTAATGATGCATATAAATAAGTGTATAATAATAAGCTATATTTACAGTACACAATGTTCAGAAATGGCATTGTTGAGAGCGTTGCATAACCACTGTCCTTTTTGCAGTGAAAAGAAAGGTGGATCTTAACTGTAAATGGTTTAGGGAAAAAAAAAAAAAGATTAAACAAAACAGAGCTCTTCTTGGCATCTTAAAACCGCTCTCTGACTTGGTGCCACTGAAACGCTGCAAAGATTTTTAATGAAGATATACAAAGAGTTCTTTGTCCTTAAGCTAATGAGTGGGTATAAAATGTAAATGGAGTTCTTCGTACGCTGGATAATCTTTTTTTTTTGCTAATGGAGCACACACATACACACAATTAAACACACAAAAAAGCTGTAGACATAATCTATTCACAGTTTAGCATAAAACCTCAAATGCAGTCATTTTCGTTAAAGTGATATTTTACCCTAAACATCATCAGAAACAGTAACTTAAGCTCCAGACAAAAATATCGATGGCAATTTTCTTGACCAGAATGCTGTTGCTTTGTCTGCATTTCCAGGACTTGTGAAAATGTGTCCAAAATTCTCACAAGCACAAAGACATAGAAAGGCATAGACACAGGTTATATTAAAATAAGGTATGCCTGGTCAAGGAGAGCTCTGTCATCTATAATTCTGTCTGGAGATCTAATAACTGACTCCAGTGTTGTTTATCATATTATTCATTGTCAGAACATAACAGAATCCTTATGCACAGTAGATCTGCCATTTTCCTTCAACACAAAACATTGAAGAGTAAAAGAAGCACACCTTTATTCCCTATCAATAACGTCATTTTTATCAGATGGGGGTAGACTGGAGGCATGCAAGGACACATGCAGAAATGGCTTTTGTTCAATAAACTGTGAATGATTTAAGTGTGAGAATAGAGAACATGTAAGCTAAGTGACACATTCATCATCTAAAATCTTGTTTTTAAAAAATATACCTAACAGCTATACAGACATTAAAAAAGTTTAATGCAGGGTTCCTACTATTGCGTTTTGCAACCTGAACTTGACGTGATTCCAAAGCCAGTCGATTGCAAGCGACTCTTCATCTGAAAGAAAACAACCAATCAGACACAGCACAAGCCAACAGCACATCATTCACCAAAAATCTGCATGTAACGATTTTAATTTAAACTTTTTTGTTTTGTTTTTTTAAACTTTGATCGGACGTCACCAGACACGTGATTTGAAAGTACAGCTAAAACTTACAACACATTTTGCCTGTGGAGCTGGTGAATACTGAAGTCATTCTAAGAGGCCTAATGAGAAATAGGACAAATGTTAGCCAGTCTGCATGGCATGTTTTTTAAACAACTACATCATGTGCAGCTATCATTTAATACCAGTATTGGCTGGTGTATTCAGTTGCTTGGATAGATTTAAAGATAAATGGTGAATTCATGTAATAAACTGTGGTATCCCTAGAGTAATACAATTTAGCTAGAAAGCAGTAAATAATGAATTGCTTATGCATCATATTGTTGGCAAAACAAAGAAAAAATTATAACATACAGCCAAATTATTATTATGTATAGAAGGAAATGTTCGGTGGCTCACCGCTTAAAAAAGGTGACAGTGCAACAGATGATGCTGGTATTGCTTTTACCTCCCTTCGTTTGAGTGTGTAAAGCCAGTGTCAGAGATGCCTGTTAAATCATGTTTATCATATCGGGCAGCTGTTTTAGAAATTGTAACATTTTAGGAATCTTCAAAGCCCCAATAAGGAAGTAATAAAAGATCACCAAACTAGTTCTAGATATACTCATGTTATACTTGCTAAAGATAGTTCTACTAATTTGATAAGTCCTACTGGGTTCTGTCTTCTTGCAGACTTATTGGAGGCTCAACAACCAGACATTCCTGATTGGGGCTTTAAAAAAGGCAATACAGTGTAACTATTTCATGATTTTTTTATATACAAATAAGCAAAAAAGACATACGCACAGACAGAACATCAGTAATTACATACTGATCTCCATTCAAACAATAAGACATGTCCAATTACCAAATTTCTGCTAAATTCAGGAGGCGGTGTTCAACACAGACAGAAGGCAGAGGCTCAGTTTAACACCAGCCAAGGACATTACCCCTCCCCACCAGCAGAGGTCGCAGTCCCCAGAGTTCTAACCCATACTTTGCCAAACATTTATGGTTCACTTTCTGACTCCCCAGTATATATACATATCAAGATCATTCATTCATTGCTAAGTCTTGCCAAACATTGCAGTTATGTACATTCTCAGCATTGTTGTCCTACTGACATTTATGCTAAGTTTGACCCTCTGCCTGCTCTTGTGGTATACTCCTTTGGATTGTCCTCTGGTCTGATTGTACATTAATGTTAATGTTAATTGAACTTGTGATTTCAATGCATATGTGTGGACTTTGTATTTAAGCACCTCTGTGCATGGATCATCACGTTCTCTGAGCTTTGAAATTCTGAAATTCGGGATCTAAGTTCAGCCATCGCTCCTCAAGGCCACCTACTAGTTAGGTATGCTCAACAGTTCTAGCAGATCTCTGCCTTCATGGAGGAGTTCATAAGGGTCTGCCAAAAAAAAGGTACCACTTAGCAGATGCTTTCAAAAGTGGGATTGGGGCAAGGTGTCCTGGAATACAGAGGGCCATCTCCCTTGTAACCAATAAGTTCTGGTGGTTCTCCTTGGACAATAATGTCACTAATTATGTCAAAGTATACTCAGTCTGTGAACAAACAAGAACCACCCTTATACCACGGTGTCACTGGTATAACTGATCTGCCAATATTACAAAGAGTCAACATCATACTCAGTGTCATCATCTGTTTCTCTGAAACACATAATCTGGTACCTCTGCCCGAACTCCACACTGCCTTAGAAACAGCAGAGATTATGTTCAGGCAGGTCCTGAGATATTATGGGAGTCCAGAGGACATTGTTTCTGACAGGGGCGTGCAATCCACATCACAGGTCTTGAGAACCTTCTCTCGACAACTTACCATCAATATCAGTAAATTCTATCATCCACGGCTATCATCCACAAAAAGTTTAATGCATGTATCAAGAAATTGGAAGATTTTCCACTTTCCAGTAACCAGTACCACTGGAGCTGTTACCTCCCCTGGGCAGAGTACAAGCAGAAACGGTTCATCCACCCCTCCACTGGCCTTACACACTTCCAGTAGGATACCAACCTGCATGGCCTGGTGAACCAAACCTAAATCCTGTCAGAAGTCCTGATGAATTGATGAGAAGGAGTGAAGAGACCTGGGAAGGATCATATGTTCATCTACAGTAGGCAATCCAAAGACAGTCTCAAGCTGAAAAGAGACAAAGACTGCATCCTCACCTATGCCTGGGGCAAACGTTCTGGTTGTCCACCAGTGATCTCTGCCTGAGAATTCCCTTTTGGAAGTCCCAGATTCATTGGTCCTTTCTAGATTCAAGATTTAAAGAAATGAATGCAACAGAAAAGCACTTGCCCTATCATTCAGAGATCACAAGTTTAAATCCCAACGATGCCACAGCCATCTGTGGCCGGGAGCCCAAGGGAGCAAAACTGACTTTATACACTGGATGGGAGGGGTGACATATTCTCTCTCCCCTGTCAATCACAGTGAGTCAATCACACTATCCAATCATATTAGCCAATCATGGGCATCTATGAGCTCATACATGTGGAAGAGGCTGGATAGTGCTTTCCTCTGAGTATGTTATGCTGCCCTGTGATGCACCATGAGCAGCAGTTCCAAAAACATGTAGTTGGCTGACTTCACATGTCTTGGAGGTAGTAGGTATTAGCCTTCACCATCCCTGGTTGGTAGCTGTCATATGATAGGGGAGTGCTGGCTAGTGAGTGGGAACTGGCCAAGACTAGATTAGGGGGAAAATGGGTCTCTCGGGGAGAAAAAAAAAAAAACTCTCAAAAAAAGTAAAACGATAATAAATTAATCCAGTCTCTTATCATCAGAAGTTGTCACAATCACACATAATCGCACCCAATTTTCATGAATTATTACTCAAACCTGTTGTGTCTTCTTTTGCTCAGGGGCATTTTTCTGGAACTAAGCCACGGGTGGACCAGGAGAGGGTGGTCTGGCTTACCTTGTAAGGAGATTACTCAACTACAAGTGACAGGGCTGTTGCATGCTATACCTTCTGGACTGGGAGGGGTACTGGCCCAAAGAACACTCCTGGGTCAGTGCAGATGACATTCCAGACCCAGCTCTCTTCATAGATTTCCACTGTGAACATCCAGACAGACCTACACACAGGCCCGGGGGTAGGAGAGGTGGTTTGGCTTCAGAAGCATCAGGAGTAACGTCCTGTAACGCCAGCCCAGCCAACCAGTGGAGGTCACAGTCCCCAGAGTTTTAACATGGCTTTCTGGTTCACTTCCTGACTCCCACGTATATAAACACATGATCATTCATTCATTGCAAGATCTTGCCAAACACTGAGGTTGTGTAAGTTCAAAGCCTTGTTATTCTACTGTGTTTGACCTTCTCTCTGCTTACTCTTTTGGACAGTTTACTCTTTCGGATTATCCTTTGACCTGATTGTACTATGACTACTCCTGCTCCGGCTACTGCCTGGCTAATGACATTGAATTGGTTTGTGATTTCAGTGTGACATTGTAATAAAGCACCTCTGCACATGGATCCTCATTCTCTCTCCAAGTCTGGTCTGTTACACTCAGGTTAGCTGGATTAAGCTTTATGTGCATTTCTGGAAGGCTGCCTGATATGGTTTCCTAGTAACGACTACTGAATTGGAACTACATTACTGACCACTGAGCAAATGTGGAACACAATCCTGTTATTGACATATTCTGGAAAACACTGAAAACAAAATAGCAATAATGTATGCATAACATGGTTAAAATATCCACAAAATGGCTTTAACTTCACTGTACACACTGACAGCATAAAGGTGTGGTGGAGCTGTCCACAGCACATGGTTTCAGATGCCCATTACCCCCTCCCCCCAATAGATTCCCCATACTGAGAGATTGACAGCAGTAAACCACATACAAACCACAGAACAACTCCCAATGCTACTGTATTCGACATGGAAATGAACATGCTAATCTTTGAGATTGGAGCGTTTATGGAAACCATACCAGAGGATGGAGTTAGCAGGATCATGGTGGTCGTTTCAGTCTCTATGCGCAGCACAGCACCTGAAAAAGACCATATACCGACTGTTGTTATTATACATTTCTTACAGGATCAGCATCTCTGGATCTAGTAGATGTGATAAGTATAAAATGCATGTGTGTGTTATGTGAACCAAGCAGAAAAGTCCAATGTAGTCCTACATTTCTAAGTCATTTATTTCTTCCTTATGTTAAAACCCTACCATTAAAAAGACAGATGAAAGATGGTTCTTAAGAGCTAGAAGCTACTTTTATCTGAGCAACTAGTTCCAACATAGGTTACAGGCCAATCCAAAGTGCATATACAGTATATTCATTTCATGATATGACATGCATCATCACACTGCTGTCTATTTCTATTCTAAAGAAAGTACGCTGACTTCATCGTTCACTAAAGTACACTGAACTCATTGTCATGTTCCATGTAACCATTTTGAGATGACATGGCGCATTTTCATCTTGGAAGTAGCCATAAGATGGCTAAATGGTGGAATTTGGTCAGCAACCACACTCACATAGGCTGTGGCATTCAAATGACATTTGACTGGTATTAAAGGGCTAAGAAAACATTCCCCACAGCATTACATCACCACCAGCCTGAACTGTTGACACAAGGCAGGTTGGGTCCATGGATTCATGTGCATGACCCATCATCTGCATGTCATGACAGAAATCAAGATTAATCAGACCAGGTGACATTTTCCAATATTCAACTCTCCCGTTTCGGTGAGCCTGTGGCCACTATTGCCTCAGATTCCTGTTCTTGGCTGACCAAAGTAGAACCCGATGTGGTCTTCTGCTGTTGTATCCCAGCCACCTCAAGGTTCACCATGTTGTGCATTCCGAGATCCTTTTCTGCTCACCATGGCTGTAAAGAGTAGTTATTTGATTTACCGTAGCCCTCCTGTCAGCTCAACCCAGTCTGACCATTCTCCTCTGACCAAGGTGTTTCTGCCACTCACTGGATGTTTTTTCACACCATTCTGTGGAAACTCTAGAGACTGTTATGCATGAAAATTCCAGTTTCTGAAATACTCGAACCAGCCTGTCTGGCACCAACAACCTTGCCATGATCACATTGTGATGTTGGATGTCAACATTAACTTAAGCTCTTGCCCTTTATCTGCATAATTTTATGCATCAATCAGCTGCCATATGGTTGGCTGATTGGATAACTGCATGAATGAACAGGTGTGTTCATAATAAAGTAGCAAGTAATACTTAATCTGTAAAACATTTTTCAAAAAGGTTTAAGAAAAAAAAAAAAAAACAATACTTCCCTTCCCTTTTTACACATCTTGTTCTGTTCCATCACTTATGCTTAATTCTTTAAGAAATGGCAACATAGTCAGCTGCCACTTTTCACCATACCCATGATACATGAATAGACGTGACTAATAACATGAGTATGCAATGTTTACTAGTAGACAAATTAGTCATAATGGAAATGGGCTAATTGTATTTTTGGAAGGGAGATATAACATAAAAAATGATCATTCATTGACATGATTTTATTATTATGACTTTATTAAAAAAAAAAAAGTTGCAGAGATGCCTGATCCATATAAATAATTTCCAGAATGCAGGCACTTCAAGTCTGAGAGGTACTGGATCCTGTTCCAGCACAAATTAACCATATACTGTATGTTAAGGTCCATATACGTATATACAGAACTCATTGTGGTCTTCTGCTGTTGTAGCCCATCCACCTCAAGATTTGCTGTGTTATGCATTCTGAGATGCTTTTCTGCTCACCACCGTTGTAAAGACTGGCTATTGGAGGTACCGCAGCCTTCCTGTGAGCTCGAACCAGTCTGGCCATTCTCCTCTGGCCTCTCTCATCAGAACTGCTGCTGACTGGATGTTTATTGTTTTTGGCACCACTCTGTGTAAATTCTAGAGACTGTTGTCTGTGAAAATCCCAGGAGATCAGCAGTTTTCGAAGTACTCAATGTGTGTCTCATGTCCTGGCTAGACAAGATTAGCAAGCTATCAACAAGCTAATCCAGCCACTTAGTGCTTAATCCCCAACATTAATATTATTGTAGCCAGATAATTTTGACACTGTTATTGAACTAATTTACTTAGGCCGAGACAAAGTAACCAGAGTAATATCAGACAGAAACACAAATCTGTCTTGTGGACAACGTCGTCTTGCACCACTTCACAGACGAGGAGTGGAAGGAGAATTTTAGGATGACACGACAGTCATTTATGACACTATGCTCAATGGTGGAGGGGTACATAGCACCTGGTGAGGCTACGGTCAGAGCCCCAATACCGCTGACAATGCGAGTCACAACTGTCCTGTATAAACTGTGCAGAATACCGTGTGATCTCCAATCAATTTGGCGTCCATAAGAGCACGGTCAAGAAATTCGTTTACATGTCCTGTAAGGGCATGGTGAGAGGGCCGATAAAGCAGCTGTCAGTCAGCCGTGCGTCATATGTCATTACGTGATTTGTATGTCATTGCACGTGCGTAGAACTATCTGGTTTCATTTTCAATCTGATGAAGTGTTTACATGTCCTCTCCATCGGATTAGAAAAGGTTTAAACCACCCCTTACGATCCGAATGAAATTTTAATCGGTTTTGGCCAATTCATTCCGATTGACGTGTTCACAGGTGACTTTTTAAATCTGATTGTGCTTCTAGTCCAATTACGATCGGATTATTAGTGTCCATGTAAACGCAGCTACTGACTGTAAATGCATATCGGCACTGAATCACACAAGGACATAAGGCTGTCTTATTTATTTTGTTATTTATTTTTTAATTTTATGATTCTCATCAGGGTTTAATGTGTTTCTTAGTTCCTTAAAAAAATGTTACACATGTTCATGAACAAGACTGTTTAATCAACAAATACAGCTAAATTAAATTAAAAATGAAGTAATATCATACATTATTGATATTATTGATAATCAATATTCATTTAAAAAGTAGTTGTTAAATGATTTGCAATTTCATTTTACTACCATAAAACCATTTCTTTAAAAAAAAAAAAAGTGCAAAAATTTTTTCCTAGTGAATTTTAACAGTGTATATACAGTAAACTGCAGTGATATGCACAGTGCATTATAAATACGGCAACAATATTATCACAATATTTCATTTTTTTACGATTACATCTCCATCAGTGGTTGTCTTATTGGATGACATTTTAACACTCTAGCCATTGCATCATAAGATGTCATAAGATGTATCATAAGATGTCAAAATTACTCACCAGCTCCTCAGGATAGATCACAAAACAACCCTAAACCAAGGTTAGCTCTTCAGACAGGAAACATAGTTACCTAACAAATCACTTAGCTTGCCTGTCAGGTATGTCAGCTATCGGAATGCACTCACTGAAACAACATCTGATTATCTACAAACACCATCCATCAAAGCAATAAGGAAAAGGTTAGCTAGTTTCACAAATGTGTTTCTTAATTGGATTAACAGTTCCGTCTACCAACAATAGTTTGATGATACCAACAATATTTTACCTACAATAACAATAATGTGTCAGAATACAGTCCCTGGAGGACTAGTGGTTAGGCCACAGCGCTCTCACTGCTGCAGCCAGGGAACCAAGTATGCAACAGAGTAGGCTCAGTGCTGGTCCCAAGCCTGCATAAAACTGGGGAGGGTTGCATCAGGAAGGGCATCTGGCATAAAAACTGTGCCAAATCATATATGCATATGCAGACTGATGACCTGCTGTGGCAATCCCTAACGGGAGCAGCCGAAAGAGGAACGACAATGTGTCAGAATATCACAGTATATCGCCAAGCTGATTACTGGCACATGCCTGTCAGTACGTTAGTGTGGGAGAAAATTTTTTAAGGTAAGATAACACAGGCAGAAAATATGGTTCTGGTCACATCAATCATTTTTCTTTTTCTTTTTTTTTTTTGGATCAATTCTACACAGACACTTTAAACTGCAATAAAACAAATTTCAGTACTCAGCAAGTAATATGTTTTTTTTCCTTTACCACATTATCTGTAAGTTAGCAACACTGAACAAGACTTAAGCTCTACCCAGTCTGCATAATCACATCATGACATACATCTCTGAAAAGCGTGTTTCCTGGTATAAATGCATTATTAATTTACATTATCATGACTTATATATCCGTTTCTTTTATAAAAAAAAAAACAAAACACTTACTATGATGGAAATCTGGGTAATCACACAGTTTATTTTTAAATGTGTTTTTCTCAACAGCATTTTTTTTTCTTTCTTCAGAACCAAAATGTTTGCTTTTAAATGACCTTTATTCATGAAATTTGCATGCATGGTATTTTCATGAAGAAATGATATTCCCACAGTCTTTCTCTGAAGAATCATCCAAAGATTTTTGGTTTTATAAATTATGCACAATTATGAAATTAGATGAAGCCTCATTTGGATAAATAGAGGCATTTTCTGTACTGCTTTTCCGACACAGGGTTGCAGGGGAGCCTGGAGTCTATCCCAGGGGACATGGGGCACAAGGCCAGGGACACTCTGGATGGGGTGCCAACCCATTGCAGGGCACAATTGCACAATTTTGGAAATGCCAATCAACCTACAATGCATGTCTTTGGACTGGGGGGGGGAAAACTGGAGCACCTGGAGGAAACCCCCGAAGCATGGGGAGAACACACAAGCCACACACACACGCGGACACACGCACACAGAGGATGGAGGTGAGAATCAAACCCCCAACCCCAGGAGTGTGAGGCAACCGTGCTAGCCACTAAGCCACCACGCCCCCCGTTGCCAAAAAAAACCCCACAAACACACACACTAATACTTAGAATATCATTAACCCAGTGGCAGTGAGTGACTGTGATATTTATCGTTTTACAAAACTACCCTGTTCACCTCTTGCCTTAATTGCTAATCAGTAGCTTACAGTGTTTTTAACGAGCCAGCCCAGTGTGAATTATTTTTATTATTATTATTTTGTTTTTTTTCAACTTTACACTGGACTCAGACAGCTGAAGACGAAGATGGCGCGGCCGCTCCAGTGCGCGTGCTCTCTGAAGCGTGCCTCCTGCGTTTGATTACGTAACAGAGAGCGGAGCGCGAGCTGAGATCTCGCGCCCCGCTCTCGCTATAACTGTAAGCGCGCAACACCTTCCTGAAGGAAAGCAAAGCGCGTTTTACTCTCAGGTCTCAGATTACATAAACATGACAGCAAATTTAACGTGTCAACAATTCCACACGAGTAGAAAGAGCAGGTGAACTGAACTTAAAGGAAATACTTCTTTTATTTAATTATTTGTGTTTAAAAAACGCTGTTATACAGTGAGCATACAGTTAAAGACTCTCTCCTCAGGACCACAGCCACTAATCTGTACCTCGAAGACTTTATATCACATTATATTCACTTATAATTACATAATAATGACATATTCCCTTACACCTGCTTATATTTATGACCTGAAGCCAAATAAAATGCAAGCTAAAAACTAAAACGCGTCCTAAATTAGGATTTATATGTTATTTCATATACTACATAGAGAGAGAGAGAAAGAGAGAAAGAAAGAGAGAGAGAGAGAGAGAGAAAGCAAGACTAACATTGTTTTAATTCAGGCTTGTCTTTTAAAACTTACCGGTAAGGACCTGCAAAGATGCTAGCAAGACTTTAAAAATAATCAACACTGGTGACTGTCGCGTCTCCAAGTGGACTTTATTTCTCCAGCAAAAAAAAAAAAAATCCCTTTTTGCAACCTGTAACTGTTTGCTCGATGACCAAAAAGAGTCTTAGTGTGCAGTTATGTCACTTGTTGCGCTCCTATTACCTGTCAGAAACAATGGCGTGCACGAATTCAGCGCGACACTTTTTAAAGCCATAGCACCATTCGCTAGAATATTCCACCGGAAATGACGCCACGGCTTTTTCTAGAATTTTCTAAGAGCGCAGTAGGACGAAAAGTGATGAAGTTCAGGACTTCTGCTGCACGAGACTAAGTTCCCCAAAGAGTGCCACGATTATTTTTATTTGCTTGTTGCCTGTTTGTTTGTTTGTTTGTTTGTTTCTGCTGTGGTGATCTCACGTGGTGACAGTTTATTTTAAAGAACACATATTAATACATAATTATGACCTTGTTCTGTATTCAGTCCATATTAGACGCTTATACATGGCTTATTCACTATGCATTAAGCTTTATTCTTTATTCTTATCTTTATTATAAGCTTTATTATCCATAATTGGATATCTGTTAGCTGAAAACAACCAAAAGTACTGAGCATGCTCAAATTATTGAGCATGAATTATTCATCTAAATTCACATCTGGTTACAGTGGATATAAAAAGAAGTCTACACACCCCTGTTCAAATTGCAGATGTTTGTCCACCTTTAATATAGGTGATATAGCAACCAACAAAATTCAAGTGCAAAACAAATAGAAATGTTTTAAGGAAAAAAAAAAAAGATAAAGAAAAAACTTGCAATAACCTGGTTGCATAAGTGTGCACACCCTTTAACGAACACTTTTGTTAAAGCACCTTTTGCTTGTAATACAGCACTCATTATTCCACTCTTCCTTGCAAAAATGCTCCAGATCTATCACATTCACATGTGGATATCCTGTGCACAGTCCTCTTCAAGTCATTCCACAGGTTTTCTAAAGAATTTAGATCTGGGTTCTGATGTGATTGGCTATTCTGGCCATTCCAAAATGCTGATCTCTTTCTTCTCAAGCCATTCCTTTGTTGACTTGGATTTGTGCTTTAGGTCGTTATCGTGCTGGAGGGTGAAACGTTTCTTCATCTTCAGATGTCTAACAGAGTCTTGCATGTTTTATGACAACATAATTTGGTATTTGGAGCTATCTGTGGTTCTCTATCTTGACCAGAGCCCCAGTCTCAGCTGAAGAGAAGCAGCCCCAAAGCATGATGCTACCACCACCATGCTTCACTATGCATATGGTGTTCTTTGGGTCATAAGCTGTCTTGGTTTTTGTGCCAAACATATGAATTATGCTCAAGAAGTTCTACCTAGGTCTCGTCAAACCATAACACATTTTTCCACATGATTTGGGGTGATTTAGGAGGCTTGGATGTTTTTTTGTTTTTGTTTTTTTATAAGAAAGTGCTTCTGTCTAGCCACCTTACCCCAAAGCCCAGATATGTGAAGAATACAAGGGATTGTTGTCACATGTAGAGAGTGACCAGTTTGTGCTAGATATTCCTGCAGCTCCTTCAATGTTGCCATCGGTCTCTTGGCAGACACTCTGATAAGTTTTCATCTTGTCCTTTCATCAGTTTTTTTCTGTTCTTGGTAATGTCACTGTGGGACCCCATGTTCCCTGGTACATCTAATGTTTTGGAAATTCTTTTGTACCCCTCTCCTGATCGATACCTTTCAACAATGAGATCCTGTACATGCTTTTGTAAGCTCTTTGAAGACCATGCCTTCAGCAGTGAGATGAAATCAAGAAGATGAACAGAAAAGCCTACAGAAACAGCCGATCTTTTTTTGGGGTTAATCTGACTCATTTCTTTGATGACAGCTGTATGATAATTACGTTTGAACATGAATTTGAATGTGATTGCTTCTGAGCACTCTCTTTCAAGCATTAATTATCCGCCTCAGGTAAAAACAACTCCAGTAACATCTTATTAATTATGAAAGTACTTAAATTGCCCTTCTCGATATGCATCACTTCAGTAATAAGTAATAAGGTGCAGTAATTCTGCATAACTTCACCTTTTCAATTCTTAAGTCCTGTACTGTATTATCCTGGTGAAAAATGATTAAATTATGATCATCTCCAATGATCATCTCCTAGTAGCACACACTCACTCCCTGCTGACAAATCCAGCATCAATCGACCAGCTACTAGCTGCCAAAAAAATAAGAAACATAACACAACAATGAGGTAAGTAGAAAACCAAATATTCATCAATCCATGTAATAAGGAAGCTTGTCATCTTGACCAGCTTGGCCTGTGTATTGGCAGCTGGTAGATATAGATATAAGATATAAAACCTCTTAAAACATATAAAACAGCATTTCTGATCCTAACTATCTCTGCTGACAAAAAAAAGAAACTGTGTGCAACAACATACAGTCAGGTCCATAAATATTGGGACAGTGACACAGTTTTGGTAATTTTGCCTCTGTACACCACCACAGTGGATTTGAAATGAAGCAATCAAGATGTGACTGAAGCGTAGACTTTCAGCTTTAATTCAAGGGGTTTAACAAAAATATTGCATTAACCGTTTAGGAATTACAGCCATTTTTTACAGAGTTCCTCCA
>CM040469.1:19960381-19975381 GCA_022758105.1 Pangasianodon gigas
AGAGTAAAAAAAAAAAAAAAAAAAAAAAGATTTTTGGCAGCAGTAAGGCACCAAGAGAATATATCAGTGTGTGTGAGTGTATAGGTTAAACACAAAGCAAAAACACTTTGGCTATCTCTGAGAACCCTGTATGGCTCTTGCTGTAAGTGTGTGTACGGAGGTTAAAATGGAGGTGAAATGCATTTGCAATCCTGTATGTGTGTGAGAACGGTCTCTTGTATTGTATGCGTGTGTGTAGGTTAAAATGCAAGGGAAATGCATTTGCAGTCCTGTAGGTGTCTGAGATCCGTGTCTCTCCTGCGGTATGTGTGTGAGTATTTTCTCAGTCTCTAGGTGGCGCTGCAGTGTCTTTGCCTACGAGGAGCAGCGCCGCACGTTTTTGCCGTCTTCAGCGTGGAGCTGCAGGTCGATGGGCCGCGATGGCTGTTCTCCCGGCCTGGCGTTGAGCAGAGACAGGTTCTTCACGCAACCCGTGACGCCTGAGGAGAACTTCCCACCAGTGAGAGCGGCCATGTCTGGAGCGCCACCTGTCGGCATGGACACAACACACACACACACACACACTAAATTTAACATATAGTTTACTTCAAACTTTCACAGTCACTTAAAACTTTTAAAGACCATGATTCTGGCATTAAAAGACAAGAAAAAGTTCTCTGAAGAAGTGTCCAACTGCACTAACTCTGACTGGTCTTGCATGATTTTCATTTGCATATTGAAACCTGATTGGCTCTTCTATTTTATGATGCAATAACACTTGTCACATGTTTTTCCAAAGCTCATTTCCCCAAGGATTTAAGCAAGCTGCTGCACTGATATTTTAGCACTTAGATTATTTACCTGAAAAGAATTTTTTAGAAGACTCATGCTTACGTTTTATACTTGTAGTGGATTTTACCAACTGCAGCAAATTCACCACATATCTACACGTGATAGGTCTCAATTAGGATAGACATTTGAATAAGAATTGAACTGCTGCTGATGCCTCACAGCGCAGTGTAACACACTTGGAGGAAAGCGCTATCTACCGCCTTCCATATTCATACACACCCATGATTGGCTGGTATCGCTGTGATTGACAGCGGAGAGACTGACATAGGGTGAACGCTTTTCTGCTGCCCGACTTGGCACCCTGTTTTTAATGATTTTCTTTATTCCTGATTTTGGTGTGTTGTTCGTCCACGTCATCCTTTTTTTAATAATTTTTGCAATTTCAGTCACCTTTTTCCCTTAAGGGAGGCATTTAGACTCTTGGTTCTTGTGTAAAATAATTTATGAATAGTCATGATCTAAGTGATCCAACACTCAGTAATATGATGTCAGTTACAAGCATCACATTACAGTAGTGTGTATTAAGAGATCTATGTAAAGAGATCCGTACCCAGGTAGATGCTGCCCTTGGTGTTTACCATGACACTCCTGCCGGGGGACTGTCCATGCTGAGCCGTCCTGTCATCTACCTGGATGTAGCCCTGCTTTCCTGTCCTGCTCACAACAAAACACACACTGGTTTGTCCAGTTCTTCATTCAGTTGTACTTATATAAAACATGACCTAACAAATCAACAATTAAAACCTTAACCACAGATTAAAACCTCAAACTGAAAACAATAATTCATATTATTATTATTATTCACTAATCCCACCATCAGTTACTCTTGAGATCAATCATGAGCCATACTTTTTTTCTCTTCTGAGTAAAACTAGCTTCCTAATACAGGACATTTTGTAAGAATCTAATTTACATATGCTGCAATTTTGAAAATTTAAACCACCTCAATTTCAGGTATTCAGTTTCAACTGTAATATAAAATAAGTGAGAAAAACATGATTAAAGTTAAACATTTACTGTAAGACTAAAACCAGAATAAAATGGTGGCTCAAATGCAAAGTGCATATATTAAAATAAGATTTAGAATGGTGCACTTGAACTAACCGAGAAACTTTGATTTAATCCAGGCTTAATCTTGGTTAGTGCTATCCTGTCACATAGACTAATACCCATGAAGCTACTAATCCCCCCAAATATTAGGTACTAATAATAAACCATCAAAAAACAGCTTTGCTCATGTCTCAAAGTGTCTATTTTGGAGATACTGCTATGTTATTGGTAAGAGTACAAACCATGAGACCTGCAAAGTGAATAAATGGAAATGTAAAAAGAAAAGGTACCTGACTGCAGTGATTTTGTGCCAGTGTCCATCATTAATGCGTTCCTTTGAAAGGATTTCTGCCTCTCCGCTGCCCAGCTGGTAACTATAGGGCAAACATATATATATATATATAGTGCAATTAAAGTAAAGAAGATTATTAAAGGATTTATAAGGTGAAATCATTCAGTTTTGTTTCTGTACTTGAAATGGCTTAAGTAAAACATGGGAAATGCTGTTATAGGAAAACAATCAATGATGGATCGATGTGATTCCAACATTTTCCGAAAACAGTAAGCCCAGTGTTTTATTCCTATTATACCACATCAATTTGCCAATGATTACAATTTTACCTTCTGACCAATCAGAATAGAGAATTCAACAGTGCTGTGGTATAACATTGTATAATAACAAATACACGCTCAAAGTATGAGCTAAGTAATATCTAAACCCATAACAAACACTTGTGCCAGTATGTGTGAAACAGGTCGTCTCGATTCAGTGGCTCACCTGAACACCAGATGTCCATTTTTTAAGCCAAGGCTTATGAAATCTTTGCCCTTTCCTTGGTCTCCTGATTCCTGTAAAGAGTGTTACAGTGCAGAATGAAACATTTTATCTGCTCTCTCTAGTTGTGACCCTGGAGACAGGTCACAAGGTCACTCTGAACGATTCACATTGTGTTACCATCACTAACAGAAGGACACACACTGGATGTATTTAAATATAATTAATAGCATGTTTATTAATGGTTGCGTCAGAGTTTCATAGATGCTTGTTAATAAAATGATGTATTAATATACTAGCAAAAATGAATAAACGACTGTGTAAATGCTAACAATGTTAAACAAAATGTTCATTTTAAAATGTCCTTGAGGAATAAACATGCATGCAAAAGCCATGCAATAATTCATTAGAGAGCAAATAAATACAGCCTGAGTGTTTTGCATTTGTGATCATTTGTCACACAAACAAAAGGAAACTGTTAAAAAAAAATCTTAGAAACATGCAGAATATAACTGGAGCATGTGTTTCTGATGGACAGTGATAATCCATGATCACTCCTTTACTAAATATATACCATATTCTACCAACTATAAGTTCTTAGTATATGCTGTTCTTAGTTCTCCAAGTGTTTTTCTTTATATTTTGCCATGTGCTTTTGTTTTAGTTTTGGTCCTGTCTCAACCCCTGTCATGTCCCTGGGTTGTTATCCTATTGTGTCCACCTGTTTTGTGTTCATTCTTGATTAGTTTGCCTGTTGTGTCTGAGTATCTTTGCAAAGTCTTATCCTGCATTTGTAATGTTAAGTCCAAGTCTTGTTTGAGTTTTCTAGCTCATTGTTTTCCTGTTTTTTACCTTCGAATGTTTTTTGATTATGGATTATACTACTTTGCTCCTGCCTGCCTGTGTTTTGACCCCAGCATTGGACTCTGTCTACAATTCTTGGATGCAAAGATCAAACTGAGCTCCAAACACCCAACCTGCAAGTTCAGTCATTATGGCATCTGTAGTAAGCAGCTGGAGGAACGTACTTGTTTGTGTGTCTGCTTACGGAGAGCCGAAGCCTTGTTGCGAGCATGCGACTTGTGCAGGCTCAGGGCGGCTGCAGGCTCCTGAGGAGAACGTCCGTGGCGAGTTAGTGCAGCAAGGTGACATGCAGTGCATTCAAGCATTCACACACACACACACACACACACACACACACACACACGAGTCACTGAGCTTAAGCTCGCAGTCCGCTTGGTTATAAATCTCATAAATGCTAGGAAAAGTTAGAGTGAGTGGGAAAAGCTAACAGCTCAGTGTGTCACATGCTGTTAAAATACAGGTGCAGGTTATAAAAAGTCAATGAAGACACATTAACTATCACAAGAGGTCAGTTTGTGACAGACACTTAGACTGCCAATCTTCTGCATTATACAGCTCCAAGATGAATAGCTAGGAAATTGATCATCCTTTGCACAATATAACTAATACAGGACTGATTTCAGAACTGGATTTTTTTCTTCATGTTAAGCAGAATGCCTTGAGGTAATTAATTTACTGTACATTTTAATTATTAGAAGTGAAACCTTGTAAATCCTATCTAAAAATCATCATCATAACTAAAATTTCCTACCTATGTCTTTTTTCTGAAAGGTTTTTATAATGTTTTTATAACTATTTTAATCTTGATCTCATTTCTTTTCTCAAATTGGGCTTCATTTATCAAGCCGGATTATGACTGGATTTATTCGTAAACCGTTCTCCAGAGCATTTACACAAACAAATGGGATATTCATAGAAATCCAGTTAGTCTGATAAAACATTTGTGTAAATTTACGTATAAGGAGACTCGCTCATGTGAACCTCGCCTGATCAGCGTGAAAATAATATATCTGGTGATTTCCTGCAAATTTATGTAAGGATTACTCTGTCGGGTTTAAAATGTTCATTTATTTAAATTACACATGAATGGAAATGTCATGAAACTCAATCGTTTCAGATTAGTAACTTGAAATAAAGCAATCCACGTTCTTTCAGGGTTTAGTCATTGTTTTGTGGTTTTCAGCTCTCTGTGAGCTTTACCTTTTATGGAGTTTTGTGGGTGTGACTAAATGTAAATTAGCTGTGCCTTGAACATAATTGCAATGTTCTATTATTAATTCTATTATTTCCCATATGAGATATAAATATCCTTAAACAGCTTGTAAGCCTGAACTTTGCCTTTATACCTACCTTTTTTTAATTTTGGGGGTTTGGGGAGCTGGATGAGGGATCATGTTTAGATATGAACAGGGTGTGTATCATGTTGATTGCATGTTTAGAGTGAGATATGTTTCAGAACCTACCACCCCCTGCCACAGAATGAGGCCGTCCGCAGAGAGCGTGTTTATCTCCAGCTCGATGGTCTCAGGTGACTCAGGAGCACTGAAATTAAAAAAAACAAAAACAATTTAATACGAATTTGAGATTGAAACCACACCTTTTTAGCTGGAACGCTGACTACACAAACTAGTATGAGCTCCTGACCTGCGTGGGAACATGGGTTTGGGAAGGCTGAGGTAGCCGTCATCATGGAAATATGCAGCGTATTGTATTGGGGAATCTGCAACACAAGCACAAGGTTTAGATTACACACAGCGCAGGAGGATGCCAGGCTACGCTTCTGCTGCACTGCCACCCTGTGGATGTCCAAGGAACAACCCAAAGGTCAGTTATTGAACAGAAATGGTAAAACATGGGGGAAAAAATCAAGATGAAGGCATTTTTATTGATCTGTATGCATAATATTAGCCTATAAATAAATAAATCTGACAGATGTGTTATTAATTTATGTGCAATATGACTTGGGTCATTCCTTGTAAACCAGTAAACAAGGTAAACCAGTTCATATTAACTAATCAACAAATAAATTATATATATATCCATACATACATACATACACACACACACACACACACATATATATATATATATATATATATATATATATATATATATATATATAAAATTTATTTGTTGATTAGTTATATAAATCCTGAAAAATCTTTAAAAATTTAAACTCTAATTGTCTTTAAAATAAATAAATTAGCCTAATATCTTACTTAAGCAAAATAAACTCTCTTTTTCTCTTTTTTGTATTTAATGTTTTTCCCTCCAGTTTTAATTTCCACTCTCTTAGTACAGACATTTGCTTTAAGAAATTAACTGAATCTACCCTCACATCATGTTTCACGAATAAATATTTCAACTGAAGTCCTATCACTCCTCTTCTTTTTTAAAAATCTGGATGTTTCATGATGTTTTTTGGTATTTTAGGACATTCTGCATGTTGCACGTTCCATCCTTTTATGCACAGATATACAGGAAGTCAATTAAATATGTGAGATTATAGCTATTTAAGGATATGTTCAAGGTCAACCATTTTTCTACCACAATGATTAATATTACAGATACAGTAGCTAATTATTTCCATCCTGTCCAACCTAACAGTGTGAAATAAACACCTAACATACATGTAAATGTTTGTACATCAGTGATTTATTTAGAAGAATAAACTATAAATGTATTTCTACTACAGGGCTGTTGAATAGTAATCAATAGTGGTCAGAAGGTGTTGATTAATTTTCTAGAACAGCAGCTCTGACTGTACTACTGGCTGCAATTCAAATCACAGGGTTTTTTTTAGACATGGAAGCTGCATTTTTAGTCTTATTAACTTCAATAGAAAAGAAAAGCGGCTAGGGAAGGAGCAATTGCTTATATCTGTTGTATCTAAGTGATAACAGGAACTAACTTGATTCACGGACTTTCTACAATGAACATAACTATAAACTGATAAAAAAAAAGTGCATCCTGTCATTCTTTAACTAATAAAAATTGTAATCATGTAATCAAGAAAAATAAAACACTTCAGTACATACTGTTATTAGAAAATAATCAACTTAGGGATGGTAACAGTAACTCCACTTCATGTCAGGCTACATCACATCACCCTGTCATTGATCATTTATCTACAACAGCAACCACCAAGTGTTTTATTCCTTACATAAATACATAAATTCTATAATATACAGTACATTCAGCATATTATAGAATTTATGCATTACATTATAAATACATAAATTCTATAATATACTGTATATTCAGGTTAAGTGCCCATACTATAAAGGCAACAATATGTTTTTTTTTTTTTTTTAAACATCTTAAAGTCTAAGCGATTGCAGCATACAAGGAATGACCCACTTATTATGTATGATTTGCTTATTTGGTTTCTTTATTTGTTAGATCGCTCACTGTGGTTTGAATTGGAATGTGTTAGGATATTGTGGTGTGTGAACGGGTTGCATGTTGTTAGCAGGTTTCTGTGCGTATGAGTGAATAAATGTTCCGACTCTGATTAATCGGCAACAAGGAAAAGCACATTGCAAGAAAGAACAGTTGAAATTTGCACGAGAGAGAAGAACATTGTTAGGATGCCACATATGACACTAAACAGAATAAACAACGCACACATGGTGACGGTCACAAGGGCAGGCATTTCTCACAAACACATTCTCCTGACGCATTCTCCTGACACTCCGAACAAAATAAGTCGATGTTCAAGGCAGCTGAATGCTTACCAAAACCCCTTTATGCTTTTTGTCCTTCATCACATCTTTGGCATTAAACTCACCTGTTTTTTTGTGCTTTATTTAATGGTTGATGTTTAGTAGTTAGTAATGGATCACATGGAAGTTTGGCTGTATTTGTAGGTGGAGGAATGGGAGAAGATATGTTGTATTGTTAATGACTGGAGTGAGACACAAAAGAGGAATCCTACAATCCTTAAACTCGATATGTTCAATCACTACTGTACTTGAAATAAACTGAAAAATATAATTTAAAAAAAAAGCAGTCGGGAATGTTAACACTGAATGCATAGAATTCCCCTTGCTGAAATGTATGGGAACACTTTACGTTAAGGCTCCCTTAACTAACATTATTTACTGCATTATTTAACATTAAAATATATTAAACTGAGCACTAATAAGGCGTAAGTAATGCTAACTAAGGAACCATAGGCTGTATACAGAACTGAGTTGTGTGTGTAGGGAGAATTTAGACATAACTTCAAAAGTTACGCACATGGGGCGGAGTTTAAGTAAAACGGAGGATTCTGACATTTGTCTTAAGCGCTTTTTTGTGTGATATCAGCTCAAGTGAGCCGATTGCCTTTTTCTTTATAGAAGCCATTACCTTATTCAGTCCGCATTTTCTATCCCTGATTTTTTTCAAGTTTCAAGCACAATGTGAACAGCGCACCTAGAGAATCAAAGAGGTAAGTGCGTAACTCGACTCTGAATACACGAAACTTTCCGACTGCAAATACTGGTGTAATGTTTAGGCTTAAATTTCAGACTCTGAGAAGTGATTTAACACATGAATTAACTAATATTTATTTAATCCATGGATTAAAAATTAGTCCACAAAATTTTAATTACAGAATTTTACTAAATGTTGATAATTTACTGAACTAAATATATTTAAAACTTGCATTTCAGTTTCAGTTCTGAATCTTCTAAAAGATTTTTTATGAAGGTCTTGGTTCATATACTGGCTTTATTTTACTTATGGACAGGATAAACATACCACTTATGGTGGTGCTCATTATTTGGCTTCTTAATTAATACATCACTTAATACTTCATTAATGTCACTAATGCTGTATTAATGATGAGGTTCATGTTAGCTAAGGTGTCATATACCGTATGTCAGTTAAGGGAGCCGTAATGTACCGAAACCAAATTTAAGTTTATGATATTTTATGGAAAAACAAGGAAGCCCATATAGGAATATTTCAATATTAAACCTCAAAAACATATTTCAGTCTGAATTCATTTCACAAAAATAAACCTCCCTCAAAACATTTCAGTCAACTCTGAATTGCTAAAATCATTTTTATTTTTTTCAGGGACCAGTTTACATGACTCCAATTACACAAAGCAGCTAAGTAACCACTCCTCAACACTTACTAGCAGTTTCTTAGAGAAAGTCAAGCAGCTGTTTGTTTTAAGGTGCATGCACTGTTGTCGATGAGAAAACTGGGTTAACAGGAGTGTAACCGTTGCTGGACATTTCTCTAAGACTGCTAACAAATGAAGAAGAGGCAGCTGATTAGGAGAACTGTTTGGTCATGTATGTGGACACCTAAAATGATGTGCATCTGGGGCTTTTTTTTCTGATAAACATTTGGTATTTTTTGGGTTGGGATTTGCTTTTTTTTGGGGTGTTAGAGGAGAGAGTTCTTCTGGTTAGTGTTGGCTCAGGCAGAGAGGACGGATACTGTACCGTTCACCCCGCTGCCCTCCAAATTCCACGGCGCCTCATGGACGATGGCCTCCTGCCCTGTGTGTGTAGGATACAGCCACGAGAGCGCATGGGTGAGACACACAGTTAGGCGTTAGGACTGAAGTTAGGAGTGTTTACCTCTAGGAGCTCTGTGCCTTGTTTCAGTTCAATGAGAAGTTTGTATGACGGAGTGTAAAGGTTAATCTTCAACCAACCGACCAGTTTTAATAATCTCTTAGCTGTGAGTGTCACTGGACTATGTGTCTATTAGTTCTATCAGTAGCAGGCTTTCTAGGTGAGAAAACCTTCTAAATGTGATCAACATAAAGTGAAAAAAAAGGTTTTTAGTTATTCCAGTCATTTTTAAAACACTATCAGTAGTACATCTAGGTCGGGGGCGGCGTAATGGGCTATTTATACACAGATGTTGGCATTGTATTACAGAACAGAAACACAGAACTCACCTTCTCTGCAGAAGATGCCTGTGTAACCTGCAGCACACACACAGTGCCCCCTCACACAGCTGCCTCCATTGTGACACTGAGACGAGTCCAGACAGGTGTCCTTCACCACCTCGCAGCGGTCTCCTGCAACCATAACCAACACACACAGCATCCTGAAGTTAGCATTGAAATGTGCATGGTTTTATTTTGCTTATATACAGTAAAGCTAAATGCTCACTAGGAAGGCAAATGGTTTTTATTTTATCCGTAATATATAGTTCTCAGTTTATTAAGTAGACCTACAACTAGTACCTAAAAAGCACAAAGGTGCAGTTTGTCACTTTTAAAAACGTTTTTTTATAATAATCATATCATCTGTAACTCAGTACTACTAGATTTTAGGTTTCTTTTTTTTATTTTTGGCCGAGAAATTAGTTCCACCCCATAGGAAATCCTCAGCTCTGCATCTTTTCCTTAAAAGACAACACAGGATGCGTATGTAGTTTTAACAGATGAGGTGGGGTTCATTAAAGGAAAGGTAAAAGATTTTTTCTCAGTGTTGTCAATGCCAACATTTTTATTGCAATTGAAATTCCCCTTGCAGGTAGCAGAGCCCCTAAAATGACAAAGTGCTCCTTTACTAGAATCTCTGAAATGAGATTATTCTTTACTAGTGTATGCAAATATGTAATGATGTACTATTTCATTTTTATACTATTAAAGACAGGCCTTGGTAGTGAACTTAAATTTGTCGTTTGCACTTTGGTGATGTATTTACACTAAATTTCTATTAAAATAGTGTTACAGTTAAAAAGAAAACATTAACAACTGACATTCTGGAGGATTGCATTAATATAAAACTGCCCTTTAGCTAACCCTGTGGCTTCTCTCTGTACTATAGCAGCACAGTTCTGAAACTGAGCCTGTGCACAGCAAGCTCACCGTCATAGCCGTCCCTGCAAAGGCACTGGAACTCATACTCAGCGCTGGGCATGCAGGTGCCGCCGTGTTGACAAGGCCTGCGGTCACAGGGGCTGGCGTCAACGCACTGACTGATGGCCCTGCTCTCTGTGAAAGTGTAGGACAGATCGATCTTCTTCCCATTGATAGACACCTGGAGACAAAAGCAGTCCAAAAAAAGGCTAAAAGAGTTAAAATGTTAAAAATGAAATGTTCCATAAAGGAGAAATAAAATTAGTAGAAAACTGCAGGACAGAAGGCATTGCTTAATTTTTAACACAAATATGGACCTCTCCAATGCAGCCTTCATAGAACATGCTGACGTTGGCAGGTTTGGGCAGGATGTCCTTCGTTGGCACTCCACCCAGGAACATGGGCGTGTAGACATTGAGGCCCTGGGCCTTCCCAGGTGATGACCTCCTGACCTCAGGCCCACCGTCCAGCTTCAGAAAACCGTCCTGGTTGAAGCGCTCCGCTGTCACATGGTGCCATTGACCCATAGATACCTGCTCCTGACTGCGCAGCACTGCCTGGCCTACATGCAGATCACACAGAAATGTGCCAGGGATTAATTCACACCTATAGCATGGGTGCTGGACAACAATTTGTCCAGTTAAGTCAACTTCTTAGCTTTGCTATGGCACGTAGCTGGAAAGTCAACCTTGACTATGTACTGACTATACAAAAACCCTATAAACACCTATAGACACTGCAATAAAATACACTAGATGTGTCTGTTTACACACATACATAGCCATAAGTAATTAAATAATTAGTGTTACTTTCAGCAAATATGACCCCTGGCTAAAAAAAAAATAAATCTGCACTCCTACCTGTGCCGAGCTCATAACGAAACTCCACATGTCCCCCCACAAGTGAGAGAGTGACAAAGTCTTCCACCTTCATCTTCTTCCCACCAATGAAGAACATCAGGCCATCTTCGTCCATGGGTTTGAACTCCATGTCGATGCGCAGGTCATTGTGGATGTTGGTGAGAGGAGGGTACGCAATATACGACTCATCGCTATCAAACAATGGCGTCGTCACCAGCGTGCCTAAAGACGCAGCACAGATGTTAGTAAGAACTCACCAGACTTTCCATTCAGTGTGCGTATAAATGAAAAAAAATTCATCCTCACCATCCATGCATTTGTGTCCGTATTTGCCAAGGTGGCAGCGGCAGTCGTAGCCCACACCGCTGGGCCGGTTAATGCAGGTAGCATCAGGGCCACAAGCCTCTGAGGACAGAACACACACATAGAGAAAATAAGAAATATGCTTTAATACACTCTTCAATAGAAAGATATCATCTACTGTCAGGAGATCAAAAGATGCCACAGTACTTTATTTTATTATAATTTTAATTTATGTATTTATATTTATCTGATATGATGATCTCTATGTTCTCAAATAATAGTTTTTTTTCCAGAGATCTGTATAATTTTGTCCTTTTTCCTTTTTGCTTTAACGTGTATTTTTATTTGTCTTTGTTGCTGTTAATTGCAATGTATCTTGATTTTGAATTTTGTAGTTGCTATAATGAAAATTAATAAATAAAATAATTTAAAAAAAAGGATGCCACAGCCATCCTCGGCCAGGAGCCAAGAGAGCAAAATTGGTCGTGCTTTCTGGGTGGGAGGGATGTTACAGTCTCTCCCCTGTCAATCACAGCAAAACTAGCCAATCAGGAGTGTCTCTGAGCTCCTGTATTTGGAAGAGGGCGGATAGCGCGTTCCTCTGAGTCTGTTACGCTGCTGTGACGCAGCAGGAGCAGTAGTTTGAAAAGAAGTGCCTGGTTGGCTTCAGGTGTCTCAGAGGAAGCATGTGATAGCCTTCACCAGTTGGTAGCTGTTGTAAGCTGGCTGGAGGGTGATAAGTGGCCAAGACCAAATTAGGGAGAATGGGGAAGAAAAAAGGGAACCTTTTAATGGATTAATCTTGAACTAATTTTATTGGTACCAGAGAGAAAAAAATCACACCATTAATGTTTTCATTATGGTGGAAAATGATTCTTTAGTTTATCTCACAAACAATAAAAATGGTTAAAGAATCAATTAAAAGTACTTATTAAGGGCCAAAATGTTCTTTACGAAACCAAAAATCACACCAATTTGTCTGTTTGCAGAGTCTGAATCACAGCAAAATCGATATCGTTCGCTTATTTGCTATTTGGATTGGTTTAGTTTCATACTGCACATAGTTAAACAAACCAAAAGGCAAAACAAACAAACAAACAAACAAGTCATATGTACGGCTGAAAAAGTACAATGACAAAAAGTTAAACAAATCTTCGCCAAGTGTGCGTAGAAATAAGAAAAATTCTCCCAAACACAGCATTAAATAAATGATTAGAAATTTAAATAAATAACTAGTTTAAAATATTTTGCATGTCGCATCCTGTGTTTATTGTCTCTTTTTGGTCATTGGTCTAAATGTCTAAACACATGCAGCTTTGGCTCAGTTTAGCAGCTCGCTTTTACAAATAATCCATGGCATAATTGATTCACTTCCTGCAGCTGCACTGATTCAGAGTCAAATCGTTTTCTTGCTGCAGTTCAACCACACTACTGTTTACTTAGAAGCAGACTGAGATAACTCGCTCGGACACTTGTTTTGATCTGGACCTGAGAAATGAATCCTTGCACTGCTGCTTCAGTATTACATCATTTCAGGACTTCCTCTATGTAAATATAACGTTTAAAGCAAATAGTGTTACTAAGATTGTGATATTGCATTGTCCATCTGTTACACCATGACTTTTCCACACTATATTTGCGCTTCGTGTGTCTTACCTGGATGGCAGTGTTCGGATGAGAGGTGCTGGCAGTTGCTCCCGGTGAATCCTCTCAGACAGCTGCACTTGTACAGACTGGCCACTGAGTCCCTACACACTCCGCCGTTCTGCACCACAAAACAACCTCAGTGTGAACAGTCTAGGGTCTCAATCAGAGAGATTGCAGAATGCAGTGTGTGTGTGTGTGTGTGTGTGTGTGTGTGTGTGTGTGCGTATATTTTACAGGTCCTGTTTTTAACACGCTGTCGTCGACTTCCCCTCACCATTTCTCACACCATCTTAAGGATTGTTATTTCAAGAAAAGCGTTTTAGTAGTGATGGACAATATCACTGTATGTCTTATATATATATATATATATATATATATATATAGATAGATAGATAGATAGATAGATATAGATATATTGTATATTTTGATCAAATACCAGTTAATCCCAAGACTACAATCCCAATCCTAATTTGAAGAGTCTTCTTGTGTATAACTGTGTTTTCTACAGTGAGAATGTGCAAATATGGATATCAAGAATCATATGTGGAATAAATATTTCTCTCTTTGTTTACTGCAAAAAAAATTGTTCTGCTGGATAAGGGTTCTGAATGTAAACTGAACAATAAAAATCAATTGAAATCAGCTTTCTGGTATAAAAATCAATTGAAATCAGCTTTCTGGTATTGCCACAGTTTCTAAACTTCCCGCACGTATCATATTTTACCTTGTTATATTTATGGGTGTGAAATAACTCCAAACACTGCTGCTTTTCCTTTCAGCCATATCACTCATAATATCACTCCACATAAGGGAATTCTAATGTACTCATTGATATGGTGAAGTTTTTTGTAAGGAGATGTTTATTTAATCTTCTTTTTGGAAGGAGTCTCCAGTGTCAGGCCTTACAACAGACATAGAGTCATCAGGATAGACAGTTTCACGTGTTGCAGTTTCTCAGTAACATGAAAAGCTGTGTTTTTTTGGTCTTATTAACTTCAAGAGAGAAAAAACGAGTGGCTGGAGCTGCTAGAGCATAAGCGATAAGAGGAACTAACTTGTTTCGTTGATGTTCCACAACATTAAATGTAACTATAAACAGACAAAAACTGTTAAATTGCTTTGGTTTAAGAGGAATAAAAGACTTTAGGATGTTCTGGTATAAGAAAATAATCAACTTCAGAGTGGTTATGGTTCTTTGCTTTGTGTTGGGCCACAAGACACCAAGCTGTCACTGATTATTTTCCTAAAACAGCATGTCCCTATATGCTTTATTCTTCACAAATGGCTGTATGTTGAACTTAACCTATCATAAAGGGAAGTCGTCAAGTTCATGTTAAAAACAATACCGGAACACACAGGACATTTCTCATAACGGGTTGTCTAGCTGTCTCTTCTGAGTTTAAAGTAATCATTCAGAAGATGATATGAATCTTTAGTGTGATCAAACCTGACAGGGGTGATCCTTGCAGGTGGGGCAGTTAGTCACACCCGTCGAACTTCTGTCCAGATCCTTGAAAATAACTTCATCCCCTTGGATAATTAGCTGACTAATGCAGCCTAAAAAAAAGGTTAATACTGAGTTAGTTAAACTGCACAGAAACGACTTCTATAGTAACTTCTACAGAGTGCTCCATGGAGTTTATTTTAGATTAAGTTAAAAGAACTGTGATGATTATATTCTTCAGCACTGACACAGGATTCAATATATACAGTGTATATATATATAGATATATATATATATATATATATATATATATATATACAGTGTATATATATATATATATATATATATATATATATATATATACACACACACACACACACACACAGTACATATATATATATATATA
>CM040469.1:19980381-20045970 GCA_022758105.1 Pangasianodon gigas
CAAAAATGAATGTCTATGCACATGGCTTTCAGATTGTCTAGTATTATGATGACATACAGTGTTTCTGAAAGTCCTTCTTTCCGTATTTGTGTGCAATAAGCAATAAGGGTTACCTTCGACCATGTGATGTTTGGAACGGGGTACCCAGTGGCAATGCAGGGGAAAATCGCAGTTGAGCCAATGGTCACTTCCTTCGCATCAGGCTGAGCAGCAATTTGGGGCAAAGCTTTAAAAATACAAACGTGTCATGATGTGAGGACAGACTAGTGTTATGTACATATTTTATTTTCTTTTATTATTTGATTTGAAGAAAATCCTAGCTAAGAAATAAATCCTAGAAGGTATACAGAAAAAAAACCCCAGAATTTTACCACAAACCCTAGCAACAGCTGTATTTTTCCAGATGTGCACCAAGCAACAGTAAGAAAACAACAAGGCAAAAGTCTGGTGTAACAATAAGCCTGGTAAGTCTGGTAAAAGTAAGCAGCTCCTCCATTTTTTTACTGACCAATGAGACCACAGTCTTGCCTTTGAGTCTACTGGCTCACAAGACAGAGGTTCATGAATTCACAGGTCAGAGTTCACCTAGATAAAGTCGGCATGTGTAAAAGTAACCCCTACTAGAAGAGTCTTTCATGTTACAGTTTTCAATTTAAAGCAAAGCTATTTCATCATCTGCATAAATTCCAATTCCAGCAACAATATCCAACGGACGAAATGATGTTGGCCCACATTGGACCAACACTGGCAAGGCGAAATTAAAGGTGGCTAAAATTCTGTTGGCCCTGGTGGTGCAAAAATGACGTTGTCCCAACATTGGCACCCAACTTGACCCAAATGAATGGTCAGCATTGGCCCAACCTCAGTGCTACCTGGGTACAGTTACACCTTCAAACTTTGAAAAGTGGGGCATTAGAGATAGAACGATACCAAATTACACTTAGAAACAAGTGGCTCCAGATCTCCAAGATGGCCACGCTTTTAATGGTACAGTGTTCAGTTGCACAGTGAGGGTTTGTTCTTGTTTATAGATGACAGTAAGATCCTAAACCACAATAAGTAAATGCTAAACCACATCAGCAAATCTGCATGACATCACTGAGACACTGGATGTGGTTTGAGGCAGATATTTACATAAAAGGTCTTGGGTGAAGCAGACTTCCATTACTTGTAGGTTACATGAGCATTGAAGCTCTGGTATACAACTAAAGGAGCAACTAAAGGCCAAACATGTCTTGGGTGATCCACTAAACTGGGGCAAATGCGAAATTAAGAAAATTAGATTTTTTTTTTTTTTAACTGGAATGCATTTGACGTAACAGGACTTGAGTCAACATCTGATATAAATACATGTGATGAATTTATGTGATGAAAAAGGATTCTTCATGGGTTCTTTAAGAGTTCATTGGTTGACTAAGGATTCCTAGCTTCCTAAAAAAGCTTCCACTCTTTTGGAACCCTTTCGCATAAGGACATTTTCTATGTAGGGGCCCACATAGAAAATTTAAAGGTCCCCCCCAACAGGAGAACAGAACAACACTTAAGGTTCTAAAAGTGTACATTTCTAGACATTACAGTAATCACATCATCTGTATTGCTAAGAGTATTTATAGTTAGCTAGATCTGGGTGCACTGTAATTTAAAGCATTATATAAAAAATGTAAGAGAATATAACACAAAATAATGCTGAAAATCAGTTCACATACACTGGATGTTAAGGACCACTTGAGACTGAACGGAGCCGACGTTGTTGGTTGCAGTGCAGCGGTACTGGCCGGCGTCAGCTTCAGTCACGCGCTCGATCCTCAGCATGGCCCCTTTCACCTGCACGTGATCAGGCAGTGGAGCTCCCACTTTACTCCAGTGCACGGTAGGAACGGGGTCGCCCTCGGCATGGCACTCAAACTCCACTGAGGTGCCCACCGTGACCGTCTGCACCGACGTGCGCACGTTGATCATCACCTTAGGCAATGCTGTAGTGCACAGACACACACCAACCACCAATTTAATCAAGTTTAACTGTCAATATGCAGTGCGACAAAAGACTACATCGAATATCTACAGGACCACAGTGCATAAGAAAAGGCCACATCTTACAGCCACTGGTGCCAGTATACAAGAGCATGTGGGGCTCCGAAAGGTTTAAAGTGTAATCATGTGCTCACAACACGAGTCGTGACGTGGACAGACCTTGAATGGTGAGCTTAGCAGTATCCTGTGCTTGGCCAAACAGCGTGGTTGCTCTGCAGATGTACATTCCCTCATTGCTCTTTTCCAAGTTCTCAATCCTGCCAAAAGAGCCATAGAGATGAGAAACAGATTTGTAAACCTCAGTTAATTAGTAAAGAGTGTCAGAATGTGTGTAAGCTTATCCTTTTTTATACAACAGCTAAAATGGTCCTGTGGCCAAAATCTAGTACATCAGAACATGTTGATTCAGTGTTAGTGTGCAAAGTGATGGGAAATTGACAGTGGTGCACTGGAATGAAACCAAAACTAAAATGAAAAAAACCAAAACAAAAAAAATCAAGTGTGGATTTTATTATTATTATTATTATTATTATTATTAGTAGTAGTAGTAGTAGTAGTAGTAAAATATATCAGATTTATAAATATGTAACATAAAATATTATTAAAAGATCTGTTGGGCCAAATTTACAGCATTTTTCCTTTTTCTTCCAGAAAATCAAAATATAATTTTTGGGTGTATATTTTCAGCTGCCAAAATTAATGATCTCTCAGCTTACTTCATGTTCATTTCCATGTAAACTGAAATGTTTAGCCGTTTTGACGCACTCTTTTTATGGGTAAGAGTAATGGAACAGTGTGAGCTAACACGTCAGTGTGAGCTAACACGTCAGTGTTTCGAATAAGTAACAGCATGGAAAAGATCGACAGCTGCTGTACATCTGGAATCATACTGTGGAAAATCTACTCAGGATGCTGAAAATCTTAGAATATTTATTGCATATTTAATCATCCTGTGCTTTGCTTTCCAGATTACAGCTAGGTAGCATATGATATGGTCGACGTAGTGGGTTATCAGCAAGCTGTTACCACAAACCCCCCCACCCCAACTCATACACGTATACATGTAGAAACGAAGTGGAAATAAGGTTATTTGTGCATAGGGAAGCATCTTGCACGAACATGACATGCCACCAGAGCCCACCTCAGTACTCCATCTTTAATGTGATGATTGTGTGGAAGTGTTCCTCCCTCCTTCAGCCACTCCAGAGTGATCTCCGGTCCTCCACTGGCTGAGCATGTGAACTCCACTGCACTGCCCAGAGCCTTCACCTCCACCTGGGGGGAGACACGCACCGACAACGGCGCTACACACACACACACACACACACACACACACACACACACACATATCACACAGGGATTAAATCAGACTCCTTACCTTCCACACACATCATATAATTCTAAAGACCTTCGTGATCTCAATTAGATATGTCAGACAGGAAAAACACACTTCTGAGACTTCTGTTCTGTTAGCTGCATTTTCAATGGACTGCCAATCCAAACTACTCACATCGTACGGACACTTTAGCTACAGCCTCGGTCCTGCCCACTTTGTTGCTGGCCACACACTTGTAGGTTCCAGCATCGCTTGGGGAAGCCAGGTTGATCTGTAGGTCTCCTCCCCGCACCTCAGCCCGGGCCGGCAGCCTGCCGTCCACCTTGCTCCATTCGAAGCGCATTGGTGGTGTTCCATGTGCCAGACACTGCAGTCTGATGACCTCGCCGACTCGCACCGCCACGTCATCAGGCAGAGTAGTGGTGTATGGCGGTGCTAAAAGAGAACCACACATGGTTAGACCATGAAAATTAATTCATTCATCTTCAGTAAGCACTGTATCCAGGTAAAGGTCACGGTGAATCCAGAGGCTATCCAGAGTGGGAATACACCCTGCACATGTACAAGTCATGCACATACTCATTCATACCAAGTGCAATTTAAAGTAGTCAATCCACCTAGGGACATCACGTTCAAGATTACACAAGTCCAGTCTCCTCGACTTACTTCTACAAGACATTTCAAAATGACTGAACGTCTTCGATTGGCCAATAATCGGAAGAAAATTTCTCAACTCACTCTCTACATCCACCATGATGGTGACTTCGCTGGTGCCCATGTGGTTGGTGGCGTTGCAGATGTACTGCCCAGAGTCTTGTCGTCCCACATTGGGCAAGACCAGACTGTTATTGACTATCTTATGTCTCCATGGAAGAGGTGCACGGAGCTTTGACCAGGTGATTGTGGGTTTTGGGAATCCTGAGAACAACAAACATCATCAACACACAAACACATTTCCCATCTGTTTTCTTATTCATACATCATACAGAAATTAGTTGAATGAAAAATCCATGACTGTACTACACAATATCATGGTTCTAGTTTTCAATGAGGAGAATATTTACATTAAATATGTTATAATACTGCAGCAGGAGTCAAGGTATTAAACATTTTGGGTTAGGGAAACCATTTTAAACAGGACTTGTTAAGACAATAATATTTAGTCTTCAGTAGTTAAGAAAACCAACAGACAAATATAATTTTCTCTGACCAGTATCTTCATTCTTTGTTTGTAAAATGCTTATACCCCTGTGCTGTTGAATTTTCAAAGCTGACTGGTGAGAAAGCGCTGACGTGCTCGTTTTTACATGTTACTGATCCTATAGTAACAATGTAGACTTGGTATGGCAGTATGGCCAACACTCCTTGTAATCTAAGACTAATAATAAACAGATTAAAAGACGCATTGTTATTGAACAAAGATAAACATAATCATTGATATGGTGAAGTTTTCTGTGTGGAGATGTTTATTTAACAATTTTGGAAGGAGTCTCCAGTGTCAGAACTTTGTAACAGTCAGAGGTAACTTTAAGCTTCCACCACTTTGTGCCTTGTGGTTTCTCTGTAACAAGCTGCATTTTTAGCATCTTATTAACTTCAAGAGAAAGTGGGAGAATGACTGTTTATAGCTGCTGTAACATAATTCATAATAGGAACTAACTTGTTTTATTGTGTATAGATGCCATACTGGGTATAGAGCTACACATTTCTAGCTGCATATAGTACTTAAGGAATATAAAGTCAGGTCAGTTTGACCACTTCTTGCAGCAGACATATTCATTGTTAACTGCCAGGATTCATGTAATGAACTAAAACTTAATTTTAACCAGATTATCTATATAGTATAAGGTCCGTATTTACCGTGGGCATCACAGTGTAGAACTGCAGTTGTCCCCTCCACTACAACCAGCAGAGGATCACGCACGATGGCACGGGGCACAGTTGGCACCTGGGCTCCACCTTCTATAATCACCTCGACCCGGGTCTCTGATCTGCCCTGGCTGTTCTGAGCTGTGCAGATGTATGTGCCGCTGTCCTCAGGCCGTGCAACCAAAATCTGATTTAAAAAAAACAAGAACAACAATAAAACTTGTTAAGATGTCTGCAATAAAGCATAAACACCAGCACACAGAGAGGATGAACGGTATATCGATATGAACCTGCATGACAGCGTTGGACTCCATGGGCACGGGGCTGCTCAGGATCGTCTTGCGGTTGTTGTCCAGCCTGTGCCAAGTGACAGAAGGTCGTGGCTCTCCAGCTGCCTGGCACTCCAGGTTAATGGGTTCACCCACCTTCACCCTCACTGGCCCTGTGGGTGTCACTGTGGCTCTGGGGGGTTCTGAGGGAAGCAGAGTGAACATAAAGTAAAACAGCACAAACATTTGCCTCAGCAGTGTCTCAAGTGAGTAGATAATTATTTTATGATGCGCAGCTTATTTATTGAGAGAGAATTAGATATACATGCGAAAGAGACAGCGAAATAGAGAAATAGCATATAAAACAAGAGCAACAAAGAGAGAATGACAAATAGGATGGAGTAATGGCTGCATGGACGAATGGTCAAGTGGATGAAGTGATGGATGGATAGATGGATGAGTTGATGGATGGATGGGTGAATGAATGGATGGGCTGGTGGATGTTTGGATAGATGACTGGGTGAATAGATGTAGGGGTGGGAGGATGGTTAGGTGGATGGATGGAGCTATGGATGATTGGTAGATGGTTGGGTCGATAGTCATGTGGCTGGATGGATAAATGTATGGATGGATGAATGGATGGTCGGTTGGGTGGATGGTTGGGTGGATAGATGCATGGATGGATGGATGATTGGATTGATGGATGGTTGGATGGAGGGATTGATGGCTGGTAGATGGGTGGATAGTCAGGTGGCTGGCTAGCTGGCTGAATGGATGTATAGATGGATAGCTGGGTGGATAGAGGAATGGACAGGTGGAGGGTTGGTAGGATGGTTGGATGGATGACAAACAGACTCTATTAAGCCCATACGGGAAATTATTAAAACTAAAAAACATAGCACAGTGCAAGAAGGAAATACAGATATCAAATAAGTAATAAATAGTAAATCAATAAGTGCAGTTGTAAAATGAAATAAATAAAATATCACAAAAACAGGACTACATGAAAGATACAGAATAGTCGTGTTATTTTATTACCAATTTTTAAACATTTTAAATATTTCACCATCTGTAAAAGGTTCAGGACCTCTAAAAGGTTGAAATATTATTACATTATCATACCTCTGACAATCAGAGATGCAATGCTGTGTGTGACTCCGTAGGGGTTGCTGGCCACACAGCGGTATGCACCCTGGTTTACTGACTGAGCGCTGGAAATGGTGAGCACTGAACCATCTGGACTGACATTCACATTATCTACAATAAAACAATGACATTTAGCGATCAACATTTCTAACCGAATACACACACAAGATATTAGGTCATCTACAGTAGGGTCCAAAGGTCTGACTAAAATGAATTTTTAGTCACTTAACTATAAACAGATAAAAAGTATGATGTGCCATTCCTCAGTTTATAAAAAAAATTGTAATCACTGGCAAATTGCTATGGTATAATAGGAATAAAATACTTCATGGCACGCTGTTACTGGAAAATAATCAACTTTGTGTGGGTAACAGTAACTCTGTTACTGCATCATTACCCCATCATTGATTATTTTCCGATAACAGCAAGCCCCAATGTGATTTATTCCTTAAGCAAAAGGCGTTGTTTACCTTGGAAAGGCTCGTTAGTAGAGAGTTTCCACTCCAGGCGGACAGGCTGCGCTCCGGTGTGTAATCGGCACCTGAAGCTGGCCAACTCGCCCTTCTTCACTACTATGCTGTGGGGCTCGATGGAGATGATTGGGCTCTGGTGACCTTTTCCACAAGCAGAGCACAGTAATGATTATACAACTGCACATAATATAATATACAATACTGTGCAAGGTTTAAGCATATGTAAAGAAATACTGTAAATCTCAGATGCTTCAAATGTACTGAAAAGAAACATTTCTACAAACTGTGCGATGATAAACAATACTAAACTAAACCGAATCAATATTTGGTGTGACCATTCTTTGCTTTAAAAACTGCATCGGTTCACTTAGGATACACTGCTACACTCTTGTGCAGTTTTATAAGGACATGGCATACAAGTCTGGTAAGATTTCTTCTTCCCTTCTTCCCCAGCATCTTGGAGAACCTTTCTATTGACACAGTACTGCAGATGAAGTGATGGGGATTATTCCTTTCTAGCCCAGACCATGAATTCAAGAAGCTTATAGATTTCATTTTTCAGCACATGTTGTTGACACATCCTCATCAGTGAGAAAGCACATCATCTTATCATCCTTTTTTCCCCCGAAAATGCCTTCTAAATGCCTTTAGAAACTAAAAATAGCTGCGTAAAAAATCTACTTGAATACTGGCGCCTTGTATGGCTCTCCTAGAGCAGTTCAGGGATTAAGAGTCCTTTTTCACGAGCAAAACAGTGGCTGTCTGGAAGATCATAACATTCCAGTTACTAACAGAGCTCCTTAACTGAGGTGTTGGCTTTGGAGAAAACGTGTATTTTATGAGCCTGGATGTGAGCTGGAAAATGTGAAGCAGTTGCCTGTGTAAAAATCCTCATCATAGTGCTCTAGGCTGGTGCGCTCGAGAACTTAAAGTTCTTAAAATAGAGAGCTCTTGTATGAGTGAGGTGCTTACGGACGGCCTCGGAGGTAACAGAGACGTAGATGGATGCTTGGCGAGTGTTTGGGCCTCCATACACCCTGCAGATGTACTCTCCAGAGTCGTCCGGGGACGCCTGAAGAATACGCAGCTTCGATCCGATAACCTAAGACATACACTCAAGTCTGAATAAAAGCTTGGTAAAACACCCATTTCTGATTCTTTCTTATTAACTTTCATGCTGCTGTTATATTATTGCTCTTCTGCTGTTGATATTGTTCACATTTATACTAATTAATAGTCATACAGTATCTTAAACTGAATAAACCAGAATTGAAAATTAAACATCAGTGGTCAAAACAAACCTGGTGGTTAGAAGAGAGGCCTAAGCCATTGGCTCTGCTCCATATGACAGAAGGTGGAGGATCTCCTTGGATGATGCAGTTCAGTTCCAGCGTCTCTCCCTGCACCACAGTGCCAGTTGTGCTTTGGATGGTGACATCAGAGGGTACGGTCTCACCTAGAAGCAAAAATTTCATCCTTTGAGATATACTGTACATTGTATATAACACCACAACTGGCTTTTATTAGAGTTGGAACTAATGCATCTTTCATTCAGTTGAGACAATTTTGAGATTACGGTAGATTACGAACACATTACTGACCCGATTCAGTTGCAGCTCCGCTTGTATCCGTGCGAAACACATTAAAGTGAGAAATACCACTATGAACTAACGAGGCTCTAATTTTCAGCCATGTTAGTTGACTTATTTTATTACACATCCTGAAAACCTGCTTAATAAACTCTTCACGTTCACACTGGTAGCAAACTAATTGCCAGCATATGTGGCAAAATCCACAAACACCCCCTAAATATATTCATTTTAATCTAGAACATCTGCATCGTTCTAAATGTAAAATGTACAAGCAGGCCTGGCTTTATTTATCTGCAAAAGCAGGTCTAATTTATGCTTGGTTGCACAACTCCAAAATACTGAACCAAATTTGTATATTTTAGGCAAAAAAGACTTTTTTTTTTTTTTTACCATTTTTAAGGGCATTTAAGAATATTTAGGACCCTTTTGATATCTTAAAATTATATTTGTAGCAATACAGTGCTCCAGAATTAATGACACCCTTTATAATAGGAAAATTGATTATTCAAAATTCAGTACTGTGCTTTATCATCGTCAGGGTCATGGTGGATCTGGAGGCTACCTGGGAGCACTACGAGTGAGATGGGAATACACCCAGTCCAGCACAGGGCACCATGGACGCACATTCACACCTAGGGGCAATTTAGCATAGCCAATCCACCTACCAGCAAATTTTTTGGGAGGTAGAAGGAAACAGGAGAATGCAGAGGAAACCCGCATGGACACGAAGAGAGCATACGAAACTCAACAGATAGTAACCTGTGCTCAGTTTGAGAGGTGGTAATGCTACTCATGGCACCACCATCCAAGATTTCTTATTATAATTCAAAATTCAATTCAGGTCATCTTTGTCCTTACAATAAATAAATAAATAATTCTCATACGAACTTGCCAAGAGGAGGTCACATGATAAGAGGGATGATGGGGGGTGCCAATAATTTTGAAACCAGCGTTTTGGCGCTTAAAACATCACTCATTGCATGTGTTATATTCTTCTTCTACATTCGTTTATACCAATAATTCTGAATGCCATTGCATTTTACTCAGTGAATTGTCATATTGCTCAAAATGTCCTGTTTTCAGTTTACCTTTAATCACAGTGACGTCGATAACAGCCTCAGAGGAGCCGACTGCGTTCGTGCCGATACACAGATATGTGCCGGCGTCGGAAACCTTCATGTCGGGGATGAGTAGAGTGCCGTAGTCAGTGCGCTCCATTCGAGCCTAGTCAGGTTCAGGAGGAAATTAAGTCATTACAACACAAGAAACTTTCAATGATCTCATTTTCACATTAAACAGATTTATCCATTTTCTATTGCAACCAATTTACAACATTTGTTCTGATTCTTACCTCGTATCACCTGATCAGGAATACACACTTTCACAAGACACATTATGTACTTGTATAATAAACTGATTAGTGTGATAGCTGTGGAAGCACTTACATTATTAATTTGTATGATGGTGTCGCTTAACATGTCTCATGTAGTACATAAGACATAAATGTTAGGCTTTAGCTCTTGACTAAACAGTAAATATGACTAATTGCAATTATTAACAGCATTATTAATAGGGTTGATTAGACATTTCACAAAGTGACGTGATAATTAGAGCTGGGCATGGTTAGAGCTGCTAGAAGAAATCCTAAATCCTCCTCTTCTTTCTTATTTATCTTTCTATTCTACTTTTTACTTAATTCTATTGTATTCTATATAATCCTGTAAACAGCACCACCTTCACCATTATCCTCCCAAAGGACAAACATTCTTAGCTGTAAATATCACTTTAAATGTAAAATATTACATTAAATGTAATATTTAGTGTGATTCTCTTCTCGCAGCTATCAATGAAGTATTTCTCTGTGGCACCAACAAACGATGCCGTCCATCAACTTTCAACCAATCAGGACAAAGAGGCATCTCTACTTGCCTGTCAATTCAGAAATCCCCGCCTCTTGCACTAGCATTCAAACATTTTAGCCTAAACTAAAATCTGTAAAGGTCTTCATAAAATTACTTGCTTACAGAGATCCAGATTAGCACTTAACATGACTGACAATCGTCACGCTTTAATGCTTAGTCATTAGTGATTATTTCATGGCTATACAGATCTGAAGTTATGTTTGAAGTTTTGTTTTGTTTCGCACTGGCGCTTCACGTTACCACTATTGATTAGTGCCATTAACATATACTTCTCTGCCTAATTGTCTTTAAACATTCTGGTTTTGTCATAAATAAAAATTAAAACTCTTCCCTTTCTCGATGAGCTGCCTTTAGCTATATAATTTACACAATTGCATGTGATTGGTTAAACTGCAACAGAGAATTTTCTACAGAAAACACAATGCCTCATGCAGTCACTGAACCACGGTCAGTTTTTCCATATATTTATTGGCTCTGCTGCAGTGTATTTTATGCTGAAATACTTCACCGTGTCTGGATCCGGACCTCCAGTTGACGACCGCTGGTCTAGATTATACCTCATTTTGACAAATTAGTTTGCCACAAAGGACAATGCGTTTTTTAGACAGAACACCACATCACACCTGTAATTCTATATCACTTTCATAACAGTGTTTATTCCTGTATAAACAAGCTGTCAGCTTTCTACTGCTTCAGCTAATGGCCACATTTTTCACTGTGATGTGCTAAAGCGTGAGGTGCAGATGCTCAACTTAATGAGCATCTGGATGCATTCAAAGCTTCTCAAAGCAGCCTGATCACACAGAAGATCCACCCAAACCCTAGGAAAAGCTAACATTGTGCAGTGCACATTACACAAAAGCAAAAGCAATACACTGTTTAGCTGCAAAAAAGGCTTCCTGTATCATAATATAGTGTTCTATCCTAAAGGGAGCAAACACTACTTTCACTCATACAGTGCCTTGGATAAGTATTCAATCCCGCCCCTTCCTATAACTTCCACATTTTTTAGTGTTACAACCTGGATCTAAAACAGACTTAACTGCGATTACACAGTACGTCATGTATCTACAAAATAGCCCTAGATTAGTTCTGGAACAACTGGTTACCTTTAGAAGTCACATAATTACTTAAATATAGTCCATCTATGTGCAATAAAGTGTCTCAATATAAATCCACCTGTTCCTGGAAAAGGCCAGAGTTTGTTAGAGAACAGACCTAAACAAACAGTGTAATGAAAACCAGGTCCGGGACAAAGTTCTGGAAAAGTGTCAATCAGGGTTTGCTTGTAAAATAAAATCTCAAACTTCCTGCAGAGCAACATTAAACCCATTATTAAAATGGAAAGAATATGGTGCAAGCATGGCCTAGAGGAGGTCGTCCAACAAAATTCAGAGAATTATGGGTCGTATTATGGGATCTTTAGTGTAGATCCATAGAATATAATGTCATTTTCAGTTCCAGGTTGTAACACTACAAAATGTGGAAAGGTACAAGAGGGGGAGGTTGAATACTTATGCAAGGGACTGTACATGTACCTACATACTGTATTAGCTTCTGGTTAGTAGATGATACATAAATCAGTGACAAATTTTTTAGACTATTTTTTAAAGCATGCACTTAGTAAACAGCAAGCGAGGTGAGCAAAGTGAGACATGGAGGATGGATTGGTGTGAGACAGACAGCAGACAGATGGACAGACCTGCATCTCGTCAATACGTCTCTGCAACACATCGAGACTGTTGGACTTAAACTGATGGAAACCGTGAGAGGGAATGGCCTGAACAGACGTCAAGACACGGGATGGAACAAAACAAAACAAAGAAACCCACAAACAAACAAGGAAAGAAATGAGACTGTCAAAACCCAAGCAAGACCAATGGCATAACCGAACAAACAGAGTTGATGCAGATGCTAGAAAAAGGGGAAAAAAAAGAGAACAGGAGATACTGTGGAGGAAATAAATGTCTAACCTGAGGAGGGAGAGTTCCACCTCTCTTTTTCCAGGTCAGACCCGGGCTGGGCGAGCCTCCAGCTCTGCAGTAGAGGCGTAAAGTCTCACCCTCGTGAATCTCCACCCGCTGGGGGCTCACCTGCACGTGGGGTAGACTGGCACCTAAAATCAAGTCAATGCGATTGTCTTTCCATGTATACATACTGAACAGGATTAATATAGTTAACAGAAACTAATACTACAGTAACTCTGCTTCACATAGTTGATTATTTTCCTATAACAGCATGTCCCCCAGATGTTTTTTTTCACTACATAACATCTAAAAAAATGACTTCAGTAGTCAATCCAATACTCATAATCTAGTTGGGATTTGTAATACACATACTGTGAACGTAGAGAACTGCCCGGGCTGTATGTTCTCCGTGTATGTTGACAGCTCTGCAGGTGTAGTCGCCCTCGTCAGAGCGCTGCACAGAAGGGAACGTCAGAACTCCACCTTGAATGATGGCGCTGCTGCTGATACGGTTACCTGGACCTCCTGAGAGTTCAAAATTTATCAGTTTATTACATTTGGCAATCATGGCACAAGTCAAGAAGGATCCAGAAGTCTACAAGCAAGAATTGTTTTTCCTCTTTGATCTAATACTAATAAAAGTAATACGAATTTGAATTTACTTGAATATTTACTTTTTTATATTTTGTAAAACTGAGACTAATTCTGTACTAAATGATTTTCAGTGTTAGTTTCCCCCCCATCGTACCTGTCCACTCAACTGAAGGAGTCGGGTTGCCAGTGGCGGTGCAGCGGAACTCAGCACGTTGGCCCTGCTGGATGGTAATCCCAGGCGGGTGGATGGTCACTGTGGGCTTCGTCACGATGCCAGCTACAGCAGAAAAACAGTAGTGTGAGGAACGCTCCAAAATGACAGCGTGCGTGAAATAAGATTCATAAACAATAAGCTGTTAATTTTGAGGTCTACATAGTTAATGCTGATGATCTAGTTGGGACTTGTACCAGATGAACTCTGGACATAGAGGACCAGCCGGGCTGCATGTTCTCCGTATGTGTTGAGGGCTCTGCAGGTGTATTCGCCCTCGTCAGAGCGCTCCACAGAGGGGAAAATGAGAACTCCGCCTCGGATGATGGCGCTGCTGCTGATACGGTTGCCTGGACCTCCTGGGAGTTTAAATTGAAAATATGTTGTCAAATCACAAGCCATGGCACAAAATAGTGTGTGAATTATTTTCTAGTGTTTATTATTAAAAACTAAATTAAATCATTTTTAGACAATCATTTATCATTTGTTTTATCTGTAGATATTATGTTTTAAATGATCACACCTTATCCTAATACGATATTGCCTCTACTGTTTTCGGCCAATAAAAGAACAAACCTCCTGACTTACATAAATGAAAATGATGTGATCTTGTTCAAGAGATATAAATTTAGATTTTATAACCAATTAACTGCTCGTTTTTCCAAAACTTCACCTGTCCACTCGATAGAAGGAGCTGGGTTGCCAGTGGCGGTGCAGCGTAACTCAGCACGTTGGCCCTGTTGGACAGTGAGCACGGGCGAGGGGATTGACACTGTAGGCTTCGTCACCTCGACAGCTAGAGTGAGCAAAAAGCAGTTAGTAACATGCAGGACAGAAAGGAATGTTTTTAGCCTAGTTAATTGGACTTCCAAGCAAGTATAACATGGGCCTGGGCAAGCACACTAAAGCTAGAGCTTCCCGGTGTGTTAGCTAATGATTTGTCCACCCCAATGTACTGTACCTTGCTTGAATCATGAGTTTCCATTTGCTAGTGCGGTAAAATAGATGGTGCCAAACTTAAATCTTTGGAAAGACCGTAAAGAGGACAATTTCACGCTGGTTGAAGTATAATTAACCTAAAAGTATTTACTTCATTTGGGGAAATTGCATAAGGCATGCTCCTGCACAAAGTGCTTCTTCTTCTCTAGTAGTGAGTTTAAATAAATTTGGTCACCATGTGGTCTTCTGGCATGAGGAGACAGTGTGTCCCTAAAGAATATTGGTGAGTCCCAACACCAATCTCTAATATTCATGCTTTGGCTTCAGGTTTCATCAACTGCACAAATGCAAGCAAGGCTTTTGGCTTCATATTAGCACAGTAAGAATCAGTGGAACATATATACAGTGTCTACAAATATATACAGTCTATGGTTCAGTTGTCCTGGGAGCTGGAATAGGACAAATTGGTGGACCATCTGAGAGGACTGAGACTTGCGAAACAAGCTACATGGCCTATGTTTTTCAACCAGTGCTGGAGAATTAGTTGCTATTTGTACCAGATGAACGCTGGACGTAGAGGACTGCCCGGGCTGCATGTTCTCCGTGTGCGTTGAGGGCCCTGCAGGTGTACTCGCCCTCATCAGACTGCTCAACAGATGGGAAAGTGAGAACCCCACCTCTGATGATGGCGCTGCCACTGATACGCTTTCCTGGGCCTCCTGTGAGTTACAATTCAATGTCCATTGTCACTTTACAGAGCTTTGTTGTTACTAATCTTTCACCAAATAAACTGCAAATTTCTTTAAAAATTCCCAGATTCGTTGTGTTATGTTAGTTTCTCCATCACCTTACCTGTCCATTCAATGGAAGGAACTGGGTTGCCAGTGGCTGTGCAGCGGAACTCAGCACGTGAGCCCTGTTGGACTCTGAGTACAGATGGGTGAATTGTGACTGTGGGCTTCACCAGCTCATCAGCTACAAGATAAAAGAGCATTTAATTACACACAGAAAAAAATATGCTGAGCTGTGTTTCATATTTTGTCTTCTGACTCCTATTACTAGTTGACATTTAGGTACTGTTGTTTTTTTTTTTTTTTTGATGTCCAAATAACTAGACTGTTCCTGTCAAGATATGAACGCATGTGATGTAGATTATCAGCTAGCAACATATAAGGAATATAATGAACACAGATGACTAAAAATAACATCTGGGGAAAACCAAAGTTTATAATGTAGATTAATTTTGTACCAGGTGAACTGTAAACATAGAGGACCGCCCGGACTGTATGTTCTCCGTGTGTGTTGAGGGCTCTGCAGGTGTAGTCGCCCTCATCAGAGCGCTGCACAGATGGGAAGGTCAGAACGCCGCCTCGGATGACGGCTCTACTGCTGATACGGTTGCCCGGACCTCCTGAAAGTAATAATGCAAATTATCACTTCTTAGTGATTCAAACTTTAGACTGCATACTCCTAACCATTTTAAATATTTTGTCTTGAGCTTAGTTGTGTGACTGTATAAAAACAACTTAATGTTTTTATTTTCTATCATATGCATGCACACCTTTACCTAAATAGCCCATCCTCAATCCTACTAATGTTGGCATCTCAGCGTCTTGATTCCCTCCTTCCATTCTTGCCCAAAACCTTGGAACTTGATGTTTCTTACACACCTATCTTCCCATCTCCACCTAAATAACCCTTGGATGCCAGGCCAGACATTCTATAGAAATTCCCCTTCTTACAGTCGCTAATGTTCTACAGCACAGGGTACCAACCCTGGTCCTGGAGAACCCCATGCCCTGCACATTTTAGTGTTTTCAATGCTCCCATTACACATGATTCAACTAATCAGCTAATTAACAGCCCTTCCTGAGTTGTGCTACAGCAAGAAACACATTAACATATGCAGAACAAGGGGTACGCCAAAAACAGGGTTGGGAATCTCTGCTCTGCACAATGAAAGATAAACCTATGTCCTCAGTAGCACTGATTTTGTGAATCACCAGATCCTCAAGTCCACTATTGCTAGCCTATACTTTAAGAGCTGCACCCTGAGCTGCCTTTCATCTTGTCTATAGAATCAGTCCATGTTCCACGGAGAGGTTTCAGTTCATCAACTAACAGTCTTGCGATAGGAGATCACCAGGGTACAGTTCTTGGTCCACTCTTGGTGCAATATAGTAAATCCTGTGCTGAGTGATCAGATCTCATAGCTTTTCTTATCACTACTACACTGGCAACATACATATCTCCATCTACCTTCCCCGAAGATATCAGACTTTAGCTAAAGGTGGAGACCCTCTGACCCTCAACCGTGACAAAATACTTAATCTACCTACTGGCTAAGAACTCATCTATGCTGGACCTTTCAATCCCAATGATTACCCTCACAGCCAATAATCTTGGTGTAATTTTAGATGATGGGCTCAACATCTCACTAACCACCAGATCCAATAGATTTCACATTAGAAGTAAACAACCATTCTTGATTACAGAAATGGCTGTGTTACAAGCTCTAGTCATTTCCAGTCTTGACTACTACAACTATCTACCTACTGATCTCCCTTCATATGCTGTTCTCCTTGCTTCAGCAACAAGATCTCCTTGGTAAAGCTGGGTCCTGTAGTAGGAGGAGCTTTCCCTGCACCTCAAACATCCTCCATTCCTTCCGCAAAGAAATCACCCCCCACATACTCCTTCAGACAATATCTTGCCTAATCCTATTCCACTCTTGCACTTGTTCAGAAGAACATTAATCTTTAAGTCTTTAAGGTCCTAAAAATTTAAAAAGATTTCTAGGCCCTTCTGTAGTCACCCTTCTAATATTTCTTATATTAGAGGATTTTCAATGTTAGGTCCCACTTTACCTGTCCACTCAATTGAAGGTGCTGGGCTGCCAGTGGCGGTGCAGCGGAACTCAGCGCGTTGGCCCTGGTGGACAGTGAGGATGGCAGGGTGGATTGTGACCGTGGGCTTCGTTACTTCGCCAGCTACAGTGAGTAAAGACCAGTTAAACTTATACAAGAAAGATAGAGATGTCATACCCAGTCAGTAAGATCAGAGGTGATGAGCTGTGATTCACACTTGACCCTAGAACTGTTTGAAAGCTTTGGCAGGTGGTAATTCTCTTGCGGTTCCAAATGCTGTGCTTACGTTGATCTTTGTAATGCCTACAAGATGGCTAACTGCAAGAATGATTGACAACCCAAGACTTATCTAAGACAGGATGAGAATTCTTATTTTTAATGTAAAGATGATGTGGGAAAAGATCGAGTCAAGTGTTCTATTGAATGTAAATCTTTGCTATTTACTTGCCTCACATGGTGACTATTCGTATAATCGGTTGATAATTGTGTCAACAGATGGTTTGTGTATGTCTGACCAACAATGCTGAATGAAGATGACCCAGATGAGAAGTGACAAGCAGTGGGTGAGGCCATGCTGCCAGACTGCCATCTGTGCCAGCATGGCTGGGCATCGAGCCTCAGACTCCATCTGCTGGGATTCTGACGCTGCATAGCTTATGAGGTAAACTGTTCACAGAAGGAGGAGTAGGACTATGGGCCTGTGTAAGCTCTGTGACAGCTAGTGGGTTGTGTAGGACATTTATGCTGCAGTGCTTCTTAGTGATGCTGTCTTTATTGCTTTTTACGCACATTTATTGTGCAAAATGCATGTTGCCGTTTACATTTACTGTGGGATAAACCACTTTCTCTGTGACCAGTATACATGTACTCACCATATGCCAGTTCTACATTCTAAAAGTCTATCCTAATGTGCTTACTCTGATCTTTGATAAAGGTGAGTTCCAATCTTTTGTCAAAAAAGAGATTTGAACAGTTTTAACAGAGTATTCAGTTCTGCTTGTGTACACAAAGTCTTTGGAGGTGATGGTGAACAGTGGATTGAGATGGCGGTGAAAAATGATGTTTGAAGCATGATGGTGGATGTGCCATTTTTGCATCCTGTAAGGGTGAAGCATTGTCAAGCAAGTGCAAAGTGTATGAGAGACTCCTCTCTTTTTTGTTTACCAGTCAAGGCACACTGATAACACAAGTGTAGCATTGACAACTTATTCCAAGTAAGTAATTCCATTAAAAAAACTAACAACTCTTAACTATCCAAAGAACCTTTGAGAAACCCTTTTTTTCTAGTATCTTCAAGACAGGAGGTAGTGAATATTGTGAATATTTATTATCTAAAATAACCCATTACTACTACTTCTAATGATCTACAAGATCTTCCAAGTTTTGGTAAGTAACTTGGTAAGTACCAGCTTAAAATGTTACAATAAAATTCAACCTTATGTTAAATGCTCCACATATTGGAAAACAATAGAGAGGAATCTCCCAGTGGCAGAATCATGCAACCTTATTGGACCAATAACAGCCAAAAGCTTAATAAGGTCAAGTAATTACAACATGTGCAAGTCAACAAGTCCGTCATCTTGTGGAACAAGATGAAACTAAGTGCTAAAGTATTGTTTATACCACAGCGCTGTTGAATTCTCAATACTGATTGGTCAGAAGGTGTTGATTAATTTTCTATAACAGCAGCTCTGACACTATTTCAGGCTACAAGGCAAATCACAGGTTTATATTAATGTGCATGTTCTAATATATGATTGTTTCTATAGTAATAACTCATTTACATGGACTTGTATAGCAGACTCAGCTTGCATAGGCATTACTTGAGCTAGTCAGTTCATGCTAATGATGATTGTTACATGCAATAGAGATGTAGAGAGATAAAGAGAAAGCCCACTACTGGGCTGGCGATCAGCACGTGGACTTACGCTGTCTATGTCCTTCAAACATTTCATAGGCTGTGTAAAACATCTCAGCCTTAGTTCCGTCTGTAAATGGTGGACATGTAAACACCGAGAGGTAAGTCTCCAGAGCAAGAAGGAAGAGGAAAAAAATGGGTTCTAGTATCCTCCCGAGTGATCCGAGAGCTTTTGAACTGAACTATGCTGCTCACCAGCAAAATCTCAATCATACTGCATTATTTTTCAAATTCTTTTTGAAAGTAATAACTGTGCAGTCAACAAGAAAAACTGTCTGTTGTAGGAGAAATACACAATACTGGTTTTGTATATAGTCATAATATATATATATATATCTTAAACATTTTTAAAAATTACATATTCAGGATTCCATTCAGCAACGTAACGTCCAGTGTTCTGTCCACATGCACAAATATGCTCTTGCCGGATTAGCTCTTTTTCATCTTTTCTTAACTCCCGGCTGTTTTCCCACCTTTGGTTCAGTTGTTTTCACACTGCAATGTTTTTTAATCTGACTAAATTACTTGCAGATGTGGATGTTTCTTGATTGGGCAGAAATGTGATGTGTGTTTTGACAGATCTCATTGGTTCTCATAGAGGTTGTGTTACCTCTAATATAACCGTAATCTACCAGTTAATATCTATGGGCTGTATTCAGAGTTAGTGACTTAAATCCAAACATTATGTCAGTACATACATGGGAAAGTTATGCGTATTCAGAGCTTAAGTCGAAATTCTGGCACCCCATTCACGTTATGCAAATTACCTGCGTGTAGTTCATGCACCTCTTAAGTAGAAGTGTCTGAGATGGGGTTTTTTAATACACCACCACCCCAAAACAAAACATGAACATCAATGTCTGACATTTTTCATTACTTTTACCATTTTTAGGCCCATTTAAATGGTATGCATTTAAGCTATTTACAAGCATGCTCACTTTGTGCATTGATCTACATGAAAATACAAAGATACATGCATTTTTTTCTGCAGGTAGAGGAGATGTATAATTTTTGGTAGCAAGATGCATATGTTAAATATCACACAGGCTGAAAAATATTTTGTATGCACTGCTCTCTGTAGTCGTACTGTTGCCAATCTATAGTACTGTAGGCAGGTTTTGTATTAGCTATCACAATATGTTCAAAAGTTATTAGCTGAAATAAAAAAACTAAACTTCATAGTGGTGGTGATAAAAGCAACCAACGTCATTTTATCACACAATACCGTAAAACCAGAGACGAACTGAACCACAGTTCACTTAGATGACGACCAAGACCTCCGATTTAATGCAGACCAGAGTTCGTAGAAGTACAGGTGGAGCGTTGACATCTGTTAAAACAACCACGTTTATGCTAGCTAGCAATTTATATATGCTGTGCATATATATGCCGAGCATATATAAATACACACATATATATTCATTAGCCAGCTAACAAATATATATGACTCGAACGAACAAACACAAATATAAATGTTAAGCTGAACAATAATGAAACTGTTAGCTATTGTTAGCATTTGAAACCAACTTGCTCAGTTGGAGTGAAATATGTTTTTCTGTCTGTAATGTTTTTCAACCTTCTTCTGGGGAAAAGAATTATGAGACTTGCTTTCAGCAAGAAGTTCTTAGGCTTGTGATTGAAATAGTGGCACATCAAAACAAGTCTTTAAAATATGACCATTATTCAGACATGTTGAGCAACCTAGGAGTTCAGTATTTGGGAATAAAAGCAAAAAAATGCCCTGTGGATTCAAAGTCAAATTAGATTAAAAAAAGAAAGAAAGAAAGAAAGAATACAAGTACATACAGAAAATACATCAAGAGAAAATCGGCTGAAAAGATGTAATGAGAGTAGAGAAAGAGCACACATCAACAATATAAAAACATGCAGGTTAGTATAAAATTACATGTAAAGCTTGACTTCTGCACATGCGTGCATACACACACACACACGTATTTTCTCTTAATACAGCTTGTGACTGATCCAAATCTATTCAAGATACAAACATCTGACTGCACATCATTCAGTGTTCATTTTATCCTTGTTTTAATTGAGTGTGTTCGGGTGGCATTATATAATTATTTATACATTTATTTCACAGATTAGATAAATAAAACACACTGGAAGATGAGTATTTGACTTTTTTTTTTTCTAAATTAAAGCACCGGAACATTTTTCATACAAAATTAAATACACAATTCATCTGTGGCAAAACCTAAGTCAATGCTGAATAGACATTAACTAGAAGAGAATAAAAAGCACCAGACCAACTTAAAAACAGAAAAAAAAAAAACCTTAAAAATATAAAAGAAAAAAAAAATCATAACTCTCTTTTGATGAATACAAAAAACATTATGAATCAAAATAACAGAAAAATAAATATGGCCCAAAATATAACTAGAGCACATTAAAGTATAGTATAAAAAATTCATTAGAACAGATTTACTTCCTTCCATTCATCCATCCATCCATTCATATAATAACTATAAAATGAGAATCCGTCTCATGATATGATGATAATCATATTAATAATATTGAAATGACATAAAGAACTGAAATGTAAAAACCATTCTGAAAAGATTAAGGTATAAAAATGCGTCATGATACAAATAACATTGTATGATGCTGGACAGATCTGATATGAAATAATATACAGCCCTAATGAATGAAATATTCGTCCTATTGCATTGGACATAGCACCATTTAAAAAAAACAAACATTCGTTCATTCCAGTTTGTACAAAACAGTGAAAAATAAAAAGTAGTGACCACATGGTTTCCAGTGGCGTGAGCTGAAAGAGTTGCAGTCCTCCTGGCCAGTAGATTTACACACCGATTGTCAAGAACTATCCTCATTAAGCTTCCTCAAGATAAATGACAGCTGGCAATGTCACTCGTAAAGCCCCAATAGAAACACTGGCTAGTGAAAACACCACCATAAATACGTGAGACAACACCACCACCACCACATAAAGCCACTACAGCAGCAAGGAACCCGACACCATGGTTATTTCACCACTACCCATCAGTGATAGACTGAACGCAAAGAATTTATGTAACGTAATATAATCGTAGAGCCGTATTCAGAGTTGGTGACTTAAGCTGAAAAGTTACATTGATATTTATGCAGGGAAAGTTCCTTGTATTCAGAGTCAGGTTATGCACATACTTGAGCTGATTTTCTGAGCTTGCCTATGAGCTTGCCTATTATACTGCACCCTATTATTTTATATTTAATTTTTTTTAAATAAAGATGATGTTCCCACTGTTTAAAGGATAAGCTGACCTAGCACTCATTTGCTACAGCTCATTTTAAGTTACTTCATCATTTTATCCATAAATATCATATATAATATGATATATAAATTAGAAGATGGCAAGCACTGAAATAAACATCTAACAGGAGTCATATTGCCTATATATTGCTGCAATATAGTTCTAGTTGAACAAATTTGGTTTCAATATGGTTTCCGTGCTCATTATTTAGCAGCTTATAAAATAGCACTTGATCCAGCACATCTGATTAATTTGCAATGAAATCGTAATGTGTGTATGGGATGTAGGCTATTTATTCTTACTTTTAATTCGTTATTTTTATTTGTCGAATTAATAAAATAATGGCAGTGTTTTTGTTAAAGAACATGGTTTAAAGGATAAGCTGACCGAGCAATACAGCTTGCAGTTCACATTAATTTACTTCATAATTTTATCTGTAAAAAAAAAAAAAAAAATCAGTTCTTAAGATACGCAATGTCTCCGATTAAGATACTGTCTCCTTGTAGGAAAAGGAGGACTTTAAAAGGGACGATATTAATATTAATATAATATTAATAAATAATATTAATAAAAAATAATAGTGTTTTGTATATGTATTTACTACTGGCATCAAATCACATTCCATAGCTGTTTTTTTTTTTTAATATATACATTTCAGTGTGACATACTGCAGTTATCACAAACTGTGGACAGCAGAGATGGACTTATTACTACTACTCACACAAGAAAAATGTCCAAGCTAAGAATCATATGCAACTGCGAAGCCTGAATAGCGCTTAAGTCACTTAAGTGTAGTTACGATACCCATGTTGGTATTAACTTACGTGTGCTTAACTCAACTCTGAATACGACTCAAAGGCAGCGACATTCCGCATAAAGATACCTCATAAGTGGACCCTCATAAATAATAATAATAATAATAATAATAATAATAATAATAATAATAATAGTAGTAGACCTTGTAATGTACATATGCTAAGCTGCCATTTAAGGAACACTTTTCCTTACATGCTGAAACGCAGGCATTTGTTAAAGCAATAATATGATTTGCAGAACACAGCATAAGAAGAGTAACAGTGTGAACAGTTTATAATAATACTGAATTATTTAAAAATCCATAAAAAACATCTGTTATAAAGCCCCATGGTTTTGTGATTCGAAAAGGAATGAACACCTACATACCAGGTCTAATCACTAATTTAAGTCTGTTTCACTATTAAGTATAAAAACGGCTTTAAACAATAGATGAATATTGTTCTAGTGACCTCACTGCCTGCCTTTAAAACATTACAAAGCTATAACTTCCTGCTTGTTCAATTTTGTGATTCAGTTCAAGCAAAGACCTGTCTATATATCTAAAATTAACTAGAAAATTATTGATTGTCTGAAAAATCAGAAAACAATCTGTGGTACAATTTCATTGATGACACTAACCTCCTTGTTCTAATGAATTGATTTGATAACTGATTTTTTTTCCCCTCAATCTTTCACAAGCTGTATTGTTTTCTAGCGTAAAGGCTTGACACAGGCAATAAGAGGAAGCTGAAGCAGTTTGATTAGTAAGCAAAATTACAGATCAAACCAGAGCAGGGAATCAAAGTCATTTCTTGATGAACATTAGTCAAATAAGACAAGTGGAAAAATAAGCCATGCTGTTGCACAGACAGCTGAGTCTTGTGAGAGAAAACCAAGTAGCAATAAAAAAAAACAACAACAACAACAGAGAGGATGTGAGAACATGCAGCTGTCATGCACAGGAGGATAAATTGACAGGTGAAGCTTGAGGGAGCTTAGAGAACGATGTCTAAGAGAGCGATGCCAGTCACGAACCTGGGACATAGAGGACGGCAGTGCCCTCGTCCATGGCGAACATGTTGGAGCCGGTGCACACATAGACCCCGGCGTCTTCGGGCCGAACGTTCTGGATTGTGAGGATGCCGTTGAAATCCATAGCGCGGTCTGGGAGCTTGGCACTGCCCTGACGTGTCCACACGAGCGTGTATGCTGGGAACTGTGTGAGGTTCAAGCATATCAGAAAGAGCAAATCTACATTTCCGTAACTAAAACACACCTAGATCTCTTCTAATGTAAAATATGAAGTGAGAAAAACATGAAAAAGAACCGAAGTGGTGTTGAATGCAGGAAACATGGAAGCCCTACTTTGCTCTTGGCTGTGCAGATGAAGTTCACTGTAGCTCCTGGGTTCACACTCTGGGATTTAGGCTCCTCAATAAACACCTCAATAGGTTTGGATGGAGAAGCTAGTAAGAAGTGCAGATGTATGATTTGAGAGAGTGCATTTATTTATAGTTTAATTCACGTCTGCTTAAATAGAATATTGTAACAGGGCTAGAATCACACAATATGCAGATTTCCTATAACAGTTTCCTTCTACATTTACCGTATGTAATTACTAAATCATTGTTTCCTGTGATGCAAGTATAACCTGCAACAATTTGTACATCTATAAGAAAATGACAAAACCTCATCAAATTATAGAATAATTTGGGAAGGCAACAAAAAGTTGAGGGAATAAATGGTTTTACTCTCGTGCAGGTGAGAGTGGGTGATTTTTACTGTCATGGAGGTGAGAGCGGGCGATTTTTACTCCCATGCTGGCAGGAGTGGGTGGTTTTTACTCTCATGGAGGTGGGAGTGGGTGATTTTTACTCTCATGAAGGTGAGAGTGGGTGGTTTTTACTCTCATGGAGGTGGAAGTGGGTGATTTTTACTCTAATGGAGGTGGGAGTGGGTGGTTTTTACTCTCATGAAGGTGAGAGTGGGTGGTTTTACTCTCATGGAGGTGGGAGTGGGTGATTTTTACTCTCATGCAGGTGAGAAAGGGCAGTAGGTCACGTGGTTTAAATGGCGACTTTCTTTATATTTTGAGAAACAGAACCAACTAAGCTTGTCAGAAAGTAGCCAGGTAGATGCAAACAAAAATAACTGCAGAAGCCAACAGGATTGGGATTTAAAAACAAAAAAACAAACAAACAAACAAAAAAAAAACAGTCCTTGGCACACCTCTATTTAAGAATACTTAAAATAAAGTGGGGCCACTTTGCATTTTCACTCTTATTCTGACTGAAACACAGTTTTAACTTCTAGTGCCAATTAATCGATCTTACTAGATGAAGCTGAACAAAATGTTTCAGTTGTATATAGTGTATTTTAGCAGGCTTTAATGTCAGATTAGCTATAACTTTCAGTCGTACATGTTACGATGATCTCAGCCCGGCTGCGGTTGGTGTTGAGCTGGTTTCGGCAGGTGCACGTGTATATGCCAGCGTCAGAGGGCTGCACACTGGAGAAATGCAACTCTTCTCCTGTAAACCAAAAAGGTTTTTTTACACACTTGCTGCCAAGTACAGAATTAATAAGTGCTGTAAGCGTTTATTAATCTGTGACCTGATTAAATAATTTCCTTAAAGAGATGCTTTAACCACTCATTGTTACAGCTAAAAGTGACTAAAAAAAGCTATCATAATCTTTTAGATCAAAAGCACTAACAGACATTGCTCATTTTCTCAGCAGCTTCCTCTACTAGGCATGACAGCAGTACCTTGTCTGCGTCTCTCGGCTGAGCTGGAGATGGGACGGCCATCATCACGTGTCCAGTAGAAATAGTGTGGTGGGGGTCCAGACCCCTGGCACCTGAGGGTGACTGAGCTGCCCTGAGACACCTGCACCCTCTCGGGGTATACCCTCACCACCAGAGAGGCAGCTGCTTTCCAAAAACAAGCACACCATCTCCATTAATCATACCAACTTACAGTAAGTGGGAATGCCTGTAGGCAAAGCCTGCTGCCGTAATAAAGTGTATACAGCAAACTTTTCACACGTTTAAAATACAGCTACTTGTAAAGACATGCGAAGAAGCAAAATTCAACAATTATAATCAAATACATACTGTATTTACATTTACAACATTTATCCAGAGCAACTTACAGAGGTGCTTTGTAGTCTTTAAGAAAAACATATGCTCATGCTAGTACACAATGGTCAGGTACTAAGAATACCATCGAGCTAAAACCCACAAGTCAAGGGATTTACTGTAATAATTTAAAGTGCTAAAGCAAGTGCTCGATAAATATAAAAATACGCATGAATAAAAATAATAGACAGAACTAGAAAAGCAAAAAATATGTGTAAATATGAATATAATATGTAAGGATGATGCATGTGCTATCAAATGATGGGGTTTACCACAACGTTAATTATTTTCTAACAACAGCACATTCCGAAGTGTTTGATTCCTCTTATACCACAGCAATTTGCTTGTCATGTTTCCAAGAAATGGAAAATTCCTCTGTCATGAAGCCTTCAAGAACTAAGACTGACACTGGAAACTCCTTCCAAAAACACTAAAGAAACAAAACAGCTCTTCACAGAAATCCATATGAATCATTTACATGTTTTTTAAAAATCTGTTTAATGGAGCTACGGCTATAAGAGTCCCCGTGTAAGCTGTTACTATAGAAACAATAATGTGTTAGAAAGAGTAATATAAACCTTGCAGAACTACCGTCAGAACTGCTGTTATAGAAAATTAATCAACACCTTCTGACCAGTGCTGTGGTATAAGATTCAATAACTAGTTAGTAAGATTAACAGTACAACTACTTGCAAAACTTACTATGTTTGTTTGAGCTTTTTGAAACTGGTGATAGAAGGTGCTGAACAGAAACAATAACCCAATAACTTTTTCGTTTTGTTCAGTAAAACAGCACTTGATCTTAAAACTATGTTTAATTTGCTGTAAGGAACCCTAGGATAGTTTAGAGAATACACTCACCATCGTACGGCCGGCATTTGACCCTTTGTTGTGGATTTCCAACATACCCAGGTGCACACCTGTTTAAGAATTGACACGACTGACTTAGAGCCAGATAAAACTATACACACACACACACACACACACAAGCTCAGGAGTAAGAGCGTGTCAGCTTACCGCTCGCAGTACTGGCCCGTGTAGCCCGGCTGACAGGCTGTACACTGGTAGTCTCCATTACCCAGACTCTCACATGTGGACGAGAATCTATACAAAATTAAACACATTGTATAAATTGCTCATACTAACACTCAGTCCTATTGTCCTATATGTTCTGATATTCAGTGCGTGAGTGAGTGTGAAGTGAAATAGTTGAATGTATAAAGCTCTAATCAGGAAGTGCAGAAATGGTAATACCATTCTCTAGGAGATATAATGCCGTTTTAGCTGTTTTAAAAATAACGAGCACTCCTTTTTAAAAAGCCTGTGCAATTGCAGTAGCTGAAAGATCTTCTTGTATGGCGGTCTAGGAAAACCCATCAGATGACAAAAATGACAAAAATTCAGGTTTGGCTCAGAATTGGGTTTGCCCACAAATATATTTCACCAAATGATGTCGATGATGTAAGATATTGCTAGCTAAATGTGATTTCCTCACACAGTGAATGTCATGCACTCGAAGCAGTTCAGTTTGTAATCAGATGTAGGCTGTCAAAATGTCCACAACGCACCTATGCCTCCTTTTTTCACATTCGGAGGGAACCAGATTTCAAAGTGCTATACCTTTAATTTCAGTTCAGAAAAGCCTGTAGTTTTCAGGATTTTCCCAGGCTGCCACACAAATACAATAATATAATAGTGTTTTATTTATCAGACTAACTGGTTTTCTGGGTCAGTATGGGGACAGGCGCAGGGCTGACAGTCTTCTGGGGTTCCAGCACTGGCGTCTCCGAAGAAACCAGCAGCACACTGCTCACACAGGTCACCCATGGTGTTATGCTGGCAGCTCTGTCAACACGGAGAGAGAGAGAAAGAAATCATCCTTAGTGGAAAGCTACAACCTAAAGCAAACACTTATTACATTTTTTATACCACTACAATGGCAAATCAACTCAATTTACTACAGATTCTATAGAGCAGTATTGGATGGATGCTAGAATAATGAATAGTATGGATATACTGTACCGTGCAGGTGCCAGTCTCTGGGTGGCAGGAGTCAGAATGACCATTACATTCACACGGCTCACAGTGGCCGAGGTAGAGTCCTCCACCTGTGCGGGTGTAGCCTGGTGCACAGTCCTAAAATCCACCACATAGAAGGTCAGAATCACGTGAAACTGAGACACTGCGGTTTTCTGCAAACTCGCGTGCATCGCACGTGTAACTCTGACACCACTGTCCTGAGATACGTCTGAAGTCTGAATACTGATGTGTGCAACTTCGGTATTAAATCCTCACTGAGACACTGCAATTCAATCTAGCGCTATTACTATGGCACAGCAAAACTGGTCATACCTGACAGGACAGACCCTGATACCCAGGCGGGCAGCGGCACTGCTCCACCTCCAGAGCTCGGTCCAGGCCGGTGTAGTGAGGCACGGCAGTCTCCATGCTGATCCCCGAGATGCTGGAGGAGCGCATGACTGTGTGGTAAGAGGCTCGGATCAGGATGTCATCCAGGTCGGCCAGCACCATTAGCAGGTGTTCCCGAGTGGCGGGCATGCCATCAGGACGCTGCCAGTACTCCTACAGAGCACATGAGAATAAACACTGTCAGTCATTTCACTTTAAACTTATTTAATCAGTAACATTTATAACAGACGTCCCAACAGTACTCTGGAATAAGGTTGAAATAGAAAATATTTTTGTTCATCTCACTTCTCGGAAGATAAACTCAAAGTTACGGGTCTCTCTTGTCCCCAGCCCCCTTGACCAATCCTGTCGAGCCACTAGGGTGATGTCATTGCCCTGGAAATAAGAACGCCGTGGTGAGGTCATTCATTTTTAAACAGAAGACTCTTTCACTTGTGTGCCATTTAAAATATTACTTACAATGATCTGAACATCTACATCCTCTATTGGAGCGCCCCTCGGCCCAGGCACATATGAGATGGTGTACTTGAGCTTTCCTCCGTAGGCTTGAACCTGTTGAAGGAGAATAAGTAAAATATTACGGAGAAAAAACAATTGGGTTTGTCACTGTCGTCAGTCAAGTTAAAGCAGTATGACTCAAGAGTTATGTAAAACTGGGGCTTACATGGACACAATCATCAGTTATTCTCAGTTGGAAGCTTTACAAGTCATACATCAGGGATCATTTATCATTCATGCCAATTTGGCCTCATTTATGAACAGATTTATTCGCAAATTATTTGCAGGAGCATCTACATGAGATATGTGGTAATCATGAAAAACGTTCATATCCTACAAGATACGTTCACATCCTGTCATTTCAATAATTAAAGGACAAATTCTGAATATCACCACAGTTTCTATTGCTGCCTGAGTGCATCACACATATCATTTGAACTGTACAAATCACATGGGGATTTTATTTAGAATATTTCCTCATCCCCTCTGGAATTAATTCCTATGCACTACAGTCTGGAGCAATCGAGGTGGGAGTTTAAATCAGCACTCTTGCCCCAGTCAACTCAGGACTAGTTACCTTGTCCCCCTGAAACTTCTCAGGAAGCTTCCAGAAGAGCGCATCCTCCGAGTGCAAGCTAAAACCTTTGTAGACCAGAGAGTACTGGAGCACATGGAGATTGAAAGGTGCCAGAACATGAGCAAAGGACAGATAGAAAGAAAAAGAAAAGCATTGCAGGACAGCAAAGCAAAGCAGATCAACAGAGAAAAGGCTTTCAGTTTCCTAATGACTATTCAACTCTAAGATGCCTAAGATGTTTAGTGGTGTTTATCTTGTGGCTGAATACAAGATATCACGCCAAAAGTTACAAAAGTGTGCATTCCAGGAAAAATGTAGAGACAAGAACCACCCTAAGATCACCAAAACTGATTAACCTTTGCATACCTTCTCACAATCTGAAGGCTAACAACTGATTAACCAAATTCTTTACTACACACAGTATTAACACATTTTGTTAAAAATTAACCCATGATTGAATGGCTTGATGATCAAAAAGACTGGGTGACCTTGCTAAAGTTCAGGTTAGCTGTTGCTCCAGAGGGTGGTACTTTGCCAAGATTTTCACTGACATGATGCCATGGATGACTACCTTGTTGGAGGAGCCGGGTGGAGCAGCATTGGATAGTTCCACTGTGTTTTTTCTGAGCTTATCCTGTCAGTAAGACCAACATCCCAAACCAGCATCAAACCAATGCAGAGCAATGTTGCATCTAATTACATAAAAGAGCTACAATGTGTTAATAAAAGCCTATGTTTAATGTTAACTAAAATGGAAACCACCTGAAAGACCATTCAATACCTTGATTGTGGTAAGACGGGGGGAATGGCCTGGTGCACCATGGTGGGGCCCAGAGGCCCTTACAGAGGCTTGTAAGGCTGAAGGGAGTAAAGGAGGAATGGGGGCATGACCACCTGAATGACCTGCTGAACCAGAGGTTCTGGTTGGAAAGGAGGAAGTAGAACTGGAAGCTGAAGAGAAGAAGGAGGCAGGCGGTCCCTGCGAGAAGTTGCTGATGAGATCCCAGATTTCATCGTCGAGTTTACGCACATCATCGCTGAATGACTTTGGGAAGGTGGGTGGAGTAAAATGAACAGAAACCAGAGTGACCCAGGGGTCAGCAATAAAAACTGAGAAGCCAAGGTGAAAAATCCAAGGACTTCCAATGGCGTGCACATATAAGGACATGCAGAACTGTGCTTACACCCAGGGGATGAGTCAAAAAGTGAGTGCTCATCTGGGTTTGGTATATTTGTATGTCATACAGGGAGCGGTCATGCTCATAATGTATCACTCTATCCATTACCTAAAGTTTCTTCATGCAAAGTGTTATCAGTTTTCACTCCTGAACATATGACACTGTGCATGCTACCAAGTCGAGCAAACAACAAGGACAAGCATTTAGTCTCTAGCCAATCCTAGGTATCACGAGGATACTGTTGTTGGTTTTGGCTGCTCCAATTTTCTTTTTTTCTTGCTTTTTTCTTTTCTCAGTTGTCCCTCTAGCAATGTAGAGGCATCCTGTTTTTATAAATATAGCACGCCTCCCTGTAATCTCTACATGAAACCAATGGATACTGTTGCAGACCTGCCAACACAATATAGTCCTTCCACAAATCGCTTGTGTAAGGTAGATTCTTTTGTAGATTCTTTTCACCATTTTTGGTATTTTTAATCTTTATTATTATTTTTTTTATTTTACATTCATTAACTAAAAAAATATTTATCAAGCATTTTTCAAGCGGGAAGTTTAGATGACAACACTAACCAAAAGTTCACTAATATGGGATTGGGGGAATGGGGCAACTGTCAATCATTCTAGTGTCACATATCGATTGGCTTATTTGCCGTTTTTATTGGAGGTAATAAAGACTCCGTTGGCACATTTTTGATTGATAACTTTGAATGTAGCAACATTTGCTGATGTTAGAACGCGCAGCTAAAATGCGTAAAGGTTGCTGTTGAGTGTCCCATGAGCTAATTTGTTACTGAAATGACAATTAACTTAACTACTGTTAGCCTTTTTTTTAAACAAGCAACAATGCTTTGTTTAAAAAGAGTTATACCAACACAACTGTTTCAAAAATACCACATCAAGTCAGTGCAAAATACACGCATTCCACTCATTCTGCTTTACCTTGTGTGAGCGTTTCAATCGTTTAATGTGAGTCTGCTTCTATAAAGTGCAAAAATGGATATTTAAGTATACACAAATAAGTGTATAAAAACATGCAGAACCAAGAGAGTTTTTTTTTTTTTTTTTTTTAACATTCTATCCATCTATTGGCTTCACAATGGTGCCAAAACTTCGCCCTCAAGTACAAAGTTCAGACTACCGCTCTGTTTGTATTGATTGTTTATGTCCTCACCCAGGCTTTTAAAACAGATTACACCAATCTATCACAGCTTAACCAATCTAGCTCTTGAACCAGCATTAGTCTGTAGTAGTCATTAGTCTAAAATGGAGCTGTTGGCACTTGTTTGCACGAAAGACCAAAATAATCGGCTTTCACGGTCGGCAACATCAGCAAGGCTGAACAAGGAAAGGAAAGTAACTCTAAGCACCCAGCATCAGGAAAGAAGAGCTGGCAGAGCTTGGGAAAAGTGAGAAGATTGACTGGCGTGAATAAACTGGAGGCGTGTGGCGTATAAACACTAAAACCATTAAACTGTACCTTATCTCCCTGGTAGCTGGAAGGTAGTTGCCAGAAGTGAGGCTCCTGGCTGTGGTGGTCAAAGTTGGTGAAAGAAAGCTGTGTTCCATCCGTGGACAGCTCCACCGAGAAGCCGTTACTGATGCGGTTGGTGCGTTGCCGGTTCACAAGAGCGAAGCCTTGGGCATTTCCAGGGGCAAACACAGTGGTGATCTAAGGACGAGTGATAAAACCAAAGAAAGGAGAAATCTTAACAGTGTTCAGACCTTCAATAGTTTTAAAAGCATGAAAGCCGAAAGCATGTCTGCAGGCCTTACAACATCTCTGTACAAGGAAGAGCTGGAGCACTGCTGAGTGACTCCCATGCAGAAGCACGCCAGGCAGCCATCTTTGTTGGCAGGGCTGAGGTGGAATGCGCCAGGCTTGCAGCTGGAGCATGAAGGACCCTCCACGTTCATCTGCACATTGAGAACACACAAAGCGATATAAAATCCTCCGCTTGGCTGCGTACAAATGTGGACAAATGATACGATAAAGGTGTTTGTGTAATTTCTTGTACATGCCTTGCAGCGGCAGATCCCGTTTGAACTGCAGCCTTCGCTTCCTCGCTGGTCGCAGTTTTGGCATCTCTCTGCAAACAGGAAATCTCTGTTCAGTCTGAGCCACAATACAAACAAATACGCAGGATTTTACAGCCCCAATTAGTATTTGGCTCATCTTAAACAGTCTCTTTGAGATAAGCCAAATATTAAAAAATCACAGGAAGACTCATGGAAGAGGAAATCAAACAAAGCTGCTTCAAAAGCAAACTGATTTCTAATGTTTTTCTAACAAAGTTTAATGCACTTGCATCTAGTCATTTCATGAAACAGCATCCTACAATCAAAAAATAAACTACATGCTCAAGCAACACATACCGCTTCCTGGACTGCAGCTCTGTCCATGTTCAGGATTGCCGGTGTATCCAGGAGCACATCTAAAGGAGGAGCGAAAAACACCACAGTGAATCAAAGAGACTGCTTACTATGAGACTAACCAGACCTGGCCTAAAACATTAAAAAGATTTAAAAGATTTGCAAAGTGTTCTCTTTACATGTGTAAGATGGTGAACCCATTTTTCTTGGAAAACTGGTCCATTAAATTGAGGTAGTCATTTCACCGCCACCCTGCTAACCAAATCAGCACTGAGCAAAGTGGAACGACACCAAAGTCAACAATGAAGAACCAGAGAGCACAGGTAGCCTTTTTTTTTTTAGATGGTGCTAATTTATTTCCAAGTGATTTATGGATTGCCTGCAAGTTTCTTCATTTGGACTGCTTGGTAACGTGGCAGACGAATGTTTGAGCTTGTGGGAGGTTCAATTTAAAATTTAGCCCTGTTCAATGTAGTATTTAAGCCTTGACTTTGGGTGACATTGTTTTTGAATACTTTCTTGTGAAATAAGAGGAGCTGTCATACTTTTTCATGCTGTTCATCCATTCATCCATCCAGCCAGTGGATTTTGCTCCTGGTTTTAAGTTGTCCATTCTTACATAATGTTGAGTTGGTATAACTGGGCATCCTATGAGGGCTGGATCTAGATTTTATATGAATTGTAGCATATTCTCCTGAGGTAAAGTTGCATCGAGTAGTTCCCCCCTTAAGGATCTGACTTACAATAAGCATGCTTGATTTTGTAGCTCTCAAGTCAAGTGTAATGAAGCCATCAATCAAGATCTCTAGTCTACCCTCAAGGTGGCTCAGCCTGTGTATTCCAGTTCCTTGATTTGGGCTTTCCTGTTATTTTCAGACTTTCCGGCTAATTCTTCTGCTTCCTAATGCTATTCAGGCTCCCATTCATGTCTGATATGTTGCTCTCCAGCATGCTCAACCAGTAGTTGAAGCAGTTCATGTTCTTTTGAAGCTCTGATGTTAAGCTTTAGGGCTGAAAGCTTACAAAGAAAAACCCTCTTGCCAAGGGTTATGTTGTTTGTGACCATGCACTCTGGAGGAGTACCCTTTTGGCTTATAAGCTCTTGTGGAAATTTTTGAGTGTGCAGTTTTAGGCCATAAAAGAACATCTTTCCTTTGGTTGAGATTGTTCCATATTGGCTCCGGTCCAACACCTGCCTTTTATCAGCACCGGCATAAACTACATGACCGCATTCCTCAGAGAAGACTCTATCCAGCTGTTCTTCTGGATAAAAATCTCCACAGTTGTCAGGACTCTCATTTCTTGAAACGTTGACAGCCATAATCAGAGAGAGGTGCTTCACACCATGTTTATTGTACACATCACATCACTACGTCTGACACTAAACAAACCTTGGCACTCTGAGATTCACAAAGAGATTATTCGAAATGCTGACATTTCGACCATGCTGAAAAATTCTTCTAGATATGGACATGATATGCAACCTCACAACCCCATAACCCCACAGATGTTTACACTTTAAACCAGAGAAAAGAGCTTTATAATAGAAAGCTAATTAAAAGGGGTCCAAGCACCTCTAAAGCGAAAGACACCAAAGCAATATGGGACAAATGGTGGCCTCGGGAAAAATGCAAATTCAAGTCATACTTTGCTGAACAATTGTGAAAGACAGTACATTAACACAAATAGGCCTTGTCCCAGATTAAAAATGTGAATCTATCTCCATGGAAAGCTTAGCAAATTTCAGTACTCTTATTGCATAAGGCTTATGCTAAAATCACAAGATTCCACTTTTATCATTAAATATTCCAAAGTAGACTAGTCACCTTTCCGTGACTTTCACAAACTAAACCTCACCCAAAGACATTTTCACTAGTATGGATGGGGTTAATGCATGGTTCTATATATGGCGCTATAGAGTTTACACACTCAGGATTGTAGGAAGAAAAGAGAGAGAAAGAAAGAGAGAGAGAGAGATGCAAAAGGTCAACACAGTATGGTGCCTGAGAGGATGACCTCTCCATATGCAGCCCAGGATCCCCAGAGCACTCAACGGAAAAACAGTCCCATCATTTTCTAAATACTACATTAGGACAAGGAATGGAGAGCTTACCTCTCACAGCGCCTTCCAGTATAACCAACAGGACAGTTATTGCAAGTAGGCTGTCCATCTGTGTCTAAATAGCAAGATTTCGTCTCGCTGTGGAAGAGAGAATTTATATGGATAAAAAGTCTAGCATGGGCTGATATATTTTTAACGTTGTGTATGACGATATGGCCATATTGGACTAACCTGCTTCCAGAGGCGGGTCCAAAACAAGGGCATGGTCTACAGGCGTGTACACCCCCAGTCACTGGATCACCATAGAAACCAACAAGACAGCTTTCACATCTGGGCCCAACTGTGTTGTGCTGGCATTGCTGTAATGGGAAGAACGACAGGAATCACGCACTATGCTGGACCATCATGAACCTTCAGGTTTCATTCTCAATAACAAGTTTTAAAATAATAACAACAATTTACATTTTTAGTCTTTATGACAGATTTATATCAATGTGTTCATTCTAATACGTTATCATTTCCAAAGTAACAGCTTATTCACAGGGACTTGTATGTTGGATGCACCACATAATTAAGTCTAGCAGTAACCTGAATAAAAAAAGTGTTGTTATTTAACAAAGGAAAACATTTAATTGGTTATATGTTGAAGCTTTATGTAAGGAGATGTTTATTTAACATTTATGGAAGGAGTCTCCAGTGTCAGGACAGAAGACTTTGCTCTTTCCAGTTTCTGGGTAACATGACAATCTACACAGATGATGGAAAGCTTCCATTACAGCTGCTTTAATGGTAGTGATAACTGCTAACTAACTTGTTTCGCAGATAAAAGGATAAAAAGTATTTTAATTTAAATAAATTAAAAATTGTAATTATTGGCAAATTGCTGTGGTGTAAGAGGAAAAAAACACTTCTGGACATGATATTATTGGAAAATACTTCGGGGGTTGGATCAGTAACTGTATATTTTCCTATAATAGATCTCTCCTAAGTGTTTTATTCCTTACTTAAAATGTTTCATTAGATCATGGGCAGGGCTGTACAGACACAAAATCAGAGACGGTGAGTCATGTCTAGACCCAGAATCCTGCCAGCTTCACAAATTAGAAAAACTGAGGAAATATTAGCAGTAAGTCTGAGAAGTTAGAAGTTTTCACTGGATAATTAGTGACTGTTTTGTTATGGCATTGAGAGGAAATTAAGAAATTATCAGAGTCCATTTTCATTCACTGATCACTTGTTATAAAACTCCAACAGAAATTGGAGAGGATTAACACTTTTGAAATGTAAAATGTGACATACATCAGTTCTACAGTTATTAAATTTATAACAACACTGGCAACTTCAGTAACACCACTTCTATATACTTAAAAAGGGATACAAGGACACACTTTGAATATGCGTTAGTGTATGTTTGTGTGTGTGTAAGTGTAAGTGTAAAGGAATGCTAACGCACCAAGCATGCGCCTGTCTCGGAGTCACAGCTACTAGCGTGCCCATGGCACTCACACTTCTCACAGGTGCCAAGGTAGAGGCCTGATCCTGTGCGTGTATATCCCACATCACAATCCTGCAAACAAAGCAGAAGTCAGGGTGAAAGAGTTCACATTAGCACGTGATTTCTAGAGAGTTGATAACTTTTGTTTGTTCGACAGTGCATATCTAAATCTGATGATTCAGAGATAATGTGAACCTCCGCCCAATCTACAAAGCAGAGGAAACAGATTGTATATTTGTAATTAATGTGTAATCCTCATCCTGCCAGGTGTGTTGGGTTAATGACTCAATGTTTAAATTTCGGTCCGGATTCTTAGTTTGAGCTGATGGAGGTGGTGTGTTATACCTGGCAGGACGGCCCTCTGTAGCCTTGAGGACAGGCGCACTCCTCCACTTCAAGAGCCCTCTCGTTCCCGGTGGAATGTGGCACCGCAATATCCATCTGGATATCAGCAACACTGCACAGAACACAAAACCAAGAAATGAACACCAGCAGCCATAACACATATACAGACATAATACAGAACACAGACTCATGTTTGTAATCATGAATCTATCTGGAGATCAGTCAGTGTATGTATTATAATAGATTTATATCACAACACTTTTAAATTCTCGCATCTGATTGGTTAGGAATTATAGGTGTCGAATCAAATGTGTTATCATTTCTCTAGTAACAGCTCATTCTCGGACTTGTATAGCTGACGCTCTTGTAATATAAACCTAATAATAACGTTTATTTGACATTTATGGAAGGAGTCTCCAGTGCCAGTGCTTTGTAAGTTTTCCACCATGGGAAAGTCTTCAGGACGGTGTGCTTTTTGGTTTCTCTGTAACATGACTTGTCATGGGAATGACTGTTTATAGCTGCTATAAGTGATAAACATGTTTCGCAGACATTCAGCAACTTTAAATGTAGCTAAAAACTGAGAAAAAAATATTATGTCGTTCATTAACTAATAAAAGAATGTAATCGTTGATTGTAAAAGTTAATTTTACTGATACTGAGAAAGAGTTTGCGGCTAAACAGATGCAGACAGAGAACACAGCATAGGCACCTGCTCTCGGCCATGTTGTCTGCGTAAGTAGCTCTGATCATGAAGACAGAGACGTCAGCCAGGGCCATCAGCAGGTGCTCTCTAGTGCACGGCTGTCCATCAGCTCTCCTCCACGCGGACTAGAAGAAATGATTTACATTTTACACCACTCCATAATTAAAAGCATCATATGAGAATTTTTATTATTACAGCACAGGCCCTCAATAACAGTGTTTCAACTGACGGAATTAAACGGATCTAGTTAGAGCAGGAAAAATTTGTGAAAGAAGGTACTATTTAAATAATCAAACTAACACACCTCTCTGAAGGGCACGGTGAAGGTGGCAGGGACTCGGGGCAGCGTCTTGGTCTGAGAGTAGTGCTCCAGGAAGATGCTGTTGCCCTGGAGAACCACATCGGGCTTGTTTTCGATCACCACTGAGCGGGCGCGAGGCTCATAACGCACCTTGTAGCGCAGCTCTCCTCCATACGCAGTCACCTTTGTGGGGTAAAAAAGAGTTTTACAAAAGCTTCATATTTTTCCCTCGTCTGGAGAAAGTCACTCTTAACTCACAGACATCAATTTTTAATTTAAATACATTTTCTGTTTTATTAGTTCGGCAATTTTTCCACCTCATTAAAGCACATACCCTTAGTTTATTTATTTATTTATTTATTTTATTTTTGCTATTTTGTACTGTTTAATTTTCTACTGAGATACTGAGAAACTCTTACTGAATATGTGTCACATGTCAAAACTACACTTATACCACAGCACTTTTGAATTCTTGATTCTGATTGGTCAGAAGGTGTGTATCAATTTTCTATAACGACAGCTCTGACAGTAGCGCCACATAGCTGCAATGTAAATAACTTAGTATAAATAATTGAAATAACCATAAGCTGAAAATATCCTTATATTAATGTGCTTGTTCTTATACTCGATCTAAAGAATGGATTTAAAAAGTGTCTATTTTGTTGCTATGGTGAAGCTTTCCACAATGAGACATTTATTCAGCATCTTTGGAAGGAGTCTCCAGTGTCAGGCGCTTTCTATCAGTTTTCAGACAGTGGAGAGTCTTCAGGATGGAAGGCTTTGCACTTTGTGGTTTCTTAGTAACATAAGCTGCATATTTTGCCTTATTAACTTTAATAGAGGATAAAAGGAGAGAGGCTGGTGCTGCTATAACGTAAGTGAGAACAGGAACTAATCTGTTTCTTTGACATTCCACAACACTAAAGAGATGAAAAGTACCATGTAAGGGTTCTTTAATCAATAAAAAAGTTAACGTTAGCAGATTGCTGTTGTAAAATAATAATCAACTTTGTGGTGGTATCAGTGACTCCACTCTGCAACAGGTCTCATCACAGCACCCTGTTGTTGATTATTACAAACTTTTCACATTTATGTGAGCAAGAACAGACGCACCTTGTCTCCTCGGAAGCTCTCGGGCAGCACCCAGTAGTAGATGTCATTGGGGATGCTGGTGAACGAGCGATAGACGACCTCGGCGCCACCTCTCTGGGTGATGCCATCACTGATAGTGCGAGTATTGCCTTCGTTGGCGAGAGAAAACAGCTGCCCATTGATGCCACCGCGTACCTTTAGACACAACCAGAAAAGATTCCATCACTGACATGAGACTAGAGGATCTGTTTATCACTATAACATAATGACAAGTGACCCTGGATCTGTTTGTTTGTGAGATCTCATAAATAAAAACCAGAGTGCTTCCTCAAGTTAGGGACTATGAAACCAGAATTCTGGGTTATATCACTAATTCATTCATCTTCAGTTATGCTATATCATGGTCAGGATCACAGTGGATCCAGAGCGTAAAGCCCAGGAACTTTAAGCATGAGGCAGAATTATGCCTACCTGTTGAGTTCAATTTATGGTAGAACTGAGATTGAGTGGTAGAACCATCTCAATCCTACGTTAAACTGAACCTAGTATGCTAGCAGGTCTCTAAAGCCATTGATCCTGCTAGAAAACCCCTGAAACACTAATACACTACTTACAGCTTGCAGGCTTAAGCTAGCTAACCTGATGTCTGGTCCAGGTGGAGCTAGCACACTGCTTGGTTACTCCCATGCAGAAACACTGCAAACACCCTTCTGGATTTCCAGCGGAAAGATGGAAGGATCCTGGCTTACACTCGTTGCACAAAGCTCCAGCCACGTTGGCCTGTAGAGCAGAACATTGCAAACAAAAGCCAAATGAAAGAAATACACTGCAAAGATGTTAAACCAAATGAAGGTCTAGATAAGATAAAAACGTTACCTTGCAGTTGCATGGTCTGCTGCTGGAACTGATCGTTCCTCTGTTATCACATTGTGTAAGCTCTGAAAAAGGGTTAAAAATGACTTAAGAAGCAACCCTTGAATTATTATGAACTATTCATTATACAAGGCTACAAACAGCTGGAGACTCAGACTCAGTAAAGTGTGTGTTAACCTAAAAAAGTGTCATAAAAAGTAACAGAGAGAGCATCTTCATTTCGTACCTTCACTGTATGGAATGCATTTGCCGTTAGGCTGCAGAGGATTTCCCACATACCCGGATGCACACCTACGAACAAAATCACAACACAGGTCAGTTTTCTTCTTTTGAACAGCACATGCACTTAAAGTGAGGATGACAGAACAGCAGGAAGAGTGTGAAGGCCTCACTTCTCACAGCGGCGTCCCGTGTAGCCTGGTGCGCAGGCATCGCATGTGGCCTGACCGTCCACATCCAGGAAGCAAGTGTCTGAAAACCTGTAGGCAACAAGAAACAATCATCTTCTTAACAGAGACGTCATCAACTGTCAGTAATCGTTCTGATCAAAGTTTTACTCAAATTATTTAAGACTGAGCGGATTGCTTAAAAAAGAAACGTGACACGTAAGGAATAAACTATGATGGCATAGTGTAGCTGATTATCTTCCCATGTCCTTAAGTCTTTTATTCCTCTTATACCACAGCAAATTGTCAAATTGTTTATATACTAAAGGACAACACTCATTTCTTGTGAATGTAAATGTATGTGAATGAGTGGAGTGTGATATGAAGCTCTAACCTGCGAGACGTCTCCGTGTAAGGACAGGGACAGGGCTTACAGTCATCTGGTCGACCCCGACTGGGATCACCGAAATAGCCGAGACGGCATTTATCACACTGTGGTCCCTCTGTGTTGTGCTGACAACTCTGAGAGAGAAAAAGAGGCAGAGAGAGAGAGAGAGAGAGAAAGAGAGAGAGAGGGGCATTTTGTGAATTTTAAAAAGAAAAAAAACACTGATTATGAAAAACAAAACCGACAGAATTCAAATAAAACCCAGAATTAAAGGTGTCCTATACCAGGCAGTGTCCGCTGATGGGGTCACAGGCACTGGCATGGCCGTGGCAATTACAGCCGGCGCAGGTGCCCAGGTAGGGACCCCCAGGTACCCGCTCGAACCCGGAAGAGCACAACTCGCAGGAGAGGCCAGAGTAACCGGGTAGACACCTATGAGACGTCACACATACGTTCACAGTCAGATGATGCTCACACTGGGTTAAAAGATAACATATGTTAATAAGATATATAACATGCATATAAGATAAGATAAGATATATATATTTTTTCTGCTTTCACACTGGCGACATTAGCATAGTCTATAAATTTTGTTTGTATTGATAAACTGAAAAAGATGCCGTGGATATTTCAAAACTATAGATTAAACAACATTTGTACAGTCATGTGAAAAAATTAGGACACCCCATTAAATATTCAGTTCTTTATTAAGAAATGTCAATTTCTGATCTTGTTTTAATTTGTACCTGTAGATGAAAGTGATGTAATTGCTTGTAAACAACAAAAATCACTTTGTTTTCACTTATTAAACAAAAGAAATCAACAAAAATGAGTATTTCAACTGAGGAAAAAGTTAGGACACCCTATGCCCTAATAGCTAGCATTTCCCCCTTTGGCTGAAATAACCTCAGTGAGATGTTTCTTGTAGCCATCTATCAGTTTCTGACATCGACTGGAAGAAAGTTTCCCCCACTCCTCAATGCAGAATTCTTTCAGCTGTGTGCTGTTTGAGGGGTTTCTTGCATGCACAGCCCGTTTCAAATCACCTCACAGGATCTCAATAGGATTTAGATCTAGGCTTTGACTTGACCATTCCAGAAGTCTCCATTTTTTACTTTTCAGCCAGTCCTTGGTGGATTTACTGCTATGTTTTGGGTCATTGTCATGTTGCAAGGTCCAGTTCCGCTTCAGCTTCAATTTTTTGACAGATGGTCTCACATGTTCCTCAAGCACCTTCTGATACAATGTAGAATTCATAGTGGATTCTATGATGGTGAGCTGGCCAGGTCCTTCTGCAGCAAAGCATCCCCAAACCATAACACTTCCACCTCCATGTTTCACAGTTGGTATGAGGTTCTTTTGCTGAAATGCTGTATTTGGTTTACGCCAAACATGCCCTCTGTTATGGTGTCCAAATAACTCAATTTTCGACTCATCTGTCCAAAGCACATTATTCCAGAAGTCTTGGCCTTTGTCTATGTGTTCTTTGGCAAACTTCAGTCTTGCCTTCATGTTTTTCTTAGACAGCAAAGGTTTCCTCCTTGCACACCTCCCATGATAATTAAAGTTGTGCAGTCTCCTTCTGATTGCAGATTCATGCACTTTGACATCAACTGTAGCAAGAGCTTGCTGTAGGTCCCGTGATGATATTTTAGGGTTTTTGGAGACTTCCTTATGCATCTTGTGGTCTGCTCTTGGGGTAAATTTGCTTGGACGGCCTGACCTGGCCATGTTTGCAGTTGTTCTTCACTTGTAAATGATTTTCTGGACAGTGGAATGGCTGATTACAAATTCTTTTTATATCCCTTACCAGACTCATAAGCATCAACAATCTTCTTTCTGAAGGCCTCAGAAAGCTCTTTGGATCTCACCATGGTGATACCTCTCACTTCAACAATTAAGTGCAAACCAAACTAAATATCTGAGGTTTAAATAAGGCAAGCCTCCTTCAAAATGCTCTGTAACAATGTTCTAATAATTTGTGCCTGATGTGATACACCTGTAGGTAATTTTAGCCATTTTAAGTACAAATAAATGTGGGGGTGTTCTTACTTTTTCCTCACAAGAAATTGGATTTTTTTTTTTAATTACATTTTACAGATCATTTAAAAAAGACTTTTCTTTGGTTTTATTTGTTTAGTTATATTACTTGAATCTCCCAATATTGTTAAAATGAAGATCAAATGTCCATATGTTTAACTATGATTAAAAAAAACACAGGCTTTCATGGGGTGTCCTAATTTTTTCACATGACTGTACATATATATATATTTATCTCTGGAAAATTGTGTGTTTCAGTTATGTTCATATAATCATGTTCTTTCTGACAAACATTGAGAAACGTATTTCAGGATCCACACAAGCACTGAGGTGTTGGGAATATAACATGCTAATAATCTGTGTGTGTGTGAGACCTGCACTCCTCCACTTCTTTAGGCTGGCCCTGCAGGCTGAACACCCCGCTGGTGGTGTCCATGACGATGTCGCTCAGACCCACGCTGGCCATGCGGTTGTTGTAGATGGTGCGGATGCTGATGCTCTCCAGGTTAGCCAGGGTCATCAGAAGATCCGCACGAGTCACCGGCTGCCCGGATGAGTGTTGCCAGTTTTCCTAAAATAACCACATGCTAGCATGAAAACACACAAATTGACATTTTTCACGAAAAAAAAAAAGTTTGAATCCTAAAAGAGTCTGAGACTGAATCCACTCTGATATAATCTGAGGTGCTTTGTTGTATTTATGGTAACCTGTGCATAGTGACTGACCTCAGTAAACTTGATCTCTCTCTGGTTTTTAACATTGGGGTTTGTGGGAGAGCCGCGGCGGTAGATCAGTCTGTGGCCGTTACCCCTCAGCACTACGTCAGGCTTGTCCACTGGCTCTGAGCCTTCTCTCTGCAGCAAGTAGCTCACCTTATACCTCAGGTAACCTCCGTAGGAGTCCACCTGAAACACAGATATTGCCATCATGGCACTGGTTTAAATGGCACTGACCACAAAATGTATTAACAAGATGTATGGGCTTTTTCACAGGCAATCTTTACTGCATTAAAAATGGAAAAAAGTCTAATCGTTGGCAAACGGCTGTGGAATAACTCTTCGGGATGTGCTGTAATTGGGAAAATAATCAACTTCTGGGTGTCACCAGTATCACCGCTTCCTGTCAGGCCACATCACACAACCCCACTGTTGATTATTTTCCTATAGCAGCCTGCCCCATCATGATTTATTCCATACAACTGCACAATGTAACAATATGTCATCTTATAGATTCCTCTTATCTACATCCAGCATAACCTGTCAATAAGTTTTCTGCAGGAGTGTAAAATGACCTTGCTGCCCAGGAACTGGCGTGGCAGAGTCCAGTACGATTCCAGGTCCAAGAAACGGCGAGACAAATCCACCAGCTGGAACTCCTCCACCTCCGGATTAATCATCATCTGAGTAGAGGAGAGAGGCGGAGGAGTGCCTGGCCGAGACGGGAAGGACACATTGACTCCTGAAAGAGACAGGGGGAGAAGAGGGAGAGAGTAGGAGAGGGAAAGAGTAGTAGAAAGTGAGAGCGAGATATACAGAATGAGAAAGTGAGACAGAAGGATGCAAAAAAGTTTAACCCTGCAGCTCTGAAAATTTTTTATGATGGAATATAGAAGTGTGTTTGCATGCACAAAATAACATCAAATTTTGGCAATAATGTCATTATTTCTTGAAATCTAATTCTTTAATCCAGCTCAAGATGTTCAAATCTCACAACACTTCAAGAACACCATGCTGTCTGCTACCTTTAAAGTTCTCCTCCTCCGTGAAGCGCAGTGAGATCTGACTGCGGTAGCGCCCGGTGCTGTGGCAGTTCTTGGTGATGCCGGAGCAGAAGCAGGGCACACAGCGACCGCCGACACTAAAGTGTCCTTCAGGACAGTTACCTGGGAAGAAACACAGAGACATGAACGTTCAACGCATAATTACTTAGTTAACATGTAATAACACACTTAACTAAAAACTAAACGAACATCACACATTATATAGTAAGGTTCAAGAACCAAGTTGAGTCCTCAAACAAGAAGTGTTTTTTTAATTAATTATCCTTCAAAAACTAACTTCCCCATCACTTCCCCATCCCAAAAATATTATTTATTATATAAACACACAGCAATGGTGCACAAAGGGCTGTACAAAAATACAATCATTAGATAGACAGACAGACAGACAGACAGACAGACAGACAGACAAGTTGGACAGATTAGTTGCATAGATAGACAGATAGATAGACAGATGGACAGAAGTTGGATAGACAGACAGACAGACAGACAGACAGACAGATAGACAGACAGATAGATAGATAGATAGATAGACAGACAGACAGAAGTTGGATAGACAGACAGACAGATAGATAGATAGATAGATAGATAGATAGATAGATAGATAGATAGACAAACAGACAAGTTGGATAGACAGACAGACAGACAGACAGACAGATAGATAGATAGATAGATAGATAGACAGACAGACAAGTTGGATAGACAGATAGACAGGTAGATAGACAGAGCCAAACAGAGAAGTTAGATAGATAGATAGATAGATAGACAGACAGATAGCTGGATAGATAGACAGACTGAGAGATAAACAGGCAGACAGATAGATGCAGACTGTCACGTTACCAAGAAACCACAAAAATGTTTGTCCTGAAGACTTTCCCGTGTGGGAAAAGTTATAAAGTTACAGCTTTGTTTTTACTGTACTACTGTTACAAAGCTCCGGTACTGGAGACTCCTTCCAAAAATGCTTCCTAAGCATCTCTTCACAGAAAACTTCACCACATTAACAACTATATACATGTAGAAAATTCTGAGCTTCTGATCAGAGTTGAGAATTCAGCTCTGCTCACCTACGTTGGGTATGGCTGTGGTATAAACATTTACACACAATGCCTGTTTTTATAGAATTTGTGAGGAAAAGTATTTCGGAATAAAGTTCTAAATACAGTACGTAGAATTTGTCTTTTCAATAATGAGACTCCTTTCTAAAGCAGAGAATCTGTGAGTGTGTCACTAATGTAGTTCACATAGCTCAGCGTAAACACAGGAACACCTCAGTTTCTGCCTGACTGCACAGGAACATGAAAAAAGTGTAACTAAGCAGAATTACTTTTCACTGTTTAAATTCAGATTAAAACTATGGAAGAACAGTCAGGGGGTTTTCCAGCCTTTCTCAGTACAGGAAAACATGACAGAAATCAGGCTGGAGCATTTTAAAGATATTTTTGCTTGTATTTGTGGTTACAATTATTTAAAAAAGTAAGCAAATCTGTATAATAGGGTATTTTTTAAAATTTATTATTCTTAAGCTGTATCAACTGTGAACAACTTTGTTTTTATGCAAAAAGTAAAAACGAAAAAAAAAAACAAAAAAAAAACGCTTCCTGGGTTTATGTACTTAAGTGTTGGACTGAGCTGAGCTTACTGGGTTCTCGAGTCAGGGTTAACACTCCATCTGGAATGGCAAACACCAAGCCTTTAGCATTTATAGCTTCGCATGTGTACGCGCCCTGGTCTCCTTCCTTCACGTCACGAATGGTCAGTGTCCCGCGGCCATTCTCGCTGGTTATCGTAATCCTAGAGAGAGAGAGAGAGAGAGAGAGAGAGAGAGAGAGAGAGAGAAAGAGAGAGGCTTTTTAGATCTTAATAACTTGGCCCATTTTCTCAAAGCTGAAATTTTTGACATTAACGGCATGTCAAAATCCAATAAATCAGGACAAACAATGGCGGCTTTTTTCCCTGTGGTTTCAGATGACCAGTGCTGACATTTTAAGATCTTGACACAAAGATCTTGGAAAGAAAGGGAAAAAAATCTTAATACTTAATCATTATAAAGCAGCAGCCAAGGAGCTTTTTCTTTGGCGGGATGACAAGATTGACCAAATGACAATCCCAGAGACCTAAAATACCCTCCGGTCTGGTTCTAATTATCCACGAGTCATACTATAAAGCAACCAAACATTATCTCGGGTTTCCTTTTAGACTCTTCAAATGTTTTTATTTACTCGTAAAGAGAAGTGAAAGGAGGTGAACATGATCGAGCTATCCGCTGCCATTTTCGTGCCTCTGTTTTAAAGTATCAAAACATCTGTCCTCTTTTACAATACAACGTGTAAAGTTCAATACTGTAACTATAATGTAGTTTTATGCCTATAGAGTTATTCAACTGTTATTAAGCTATACTGTATAACTGTTAAATAAGCTCAATAACACATTGGTGGTCAAAACAGATATTTGGTGATTTATTCCATAATCTATATGTATACGTCAATGCCCTTCTAACCAAACTCATTCAGAAAAATTCAATTTGCTAACAAAACTCAGTTTATAGGGCCACTTTCAAGTCTAAACCATAGAGGTGAAGAGGTTTGTTCAGTAGCGTATGTGAGTTATGGTCCTACATAATAATACTAACACCATTATGTTTCCACTTTGGTGGTGATTACTGTCATATTGTATCTCTGTATCGAGTGATCATCGTATTAGCCACATCATTTAGGTTGATTTTGCACAAATTGCCTTTAACATGTAAGTCAGGATGTACTGTTATAGGAAAATAACCAACATGGAGACTTCTTACATATAAATGACATAGTCTCCTTATGGAAAACATCACCAAATCAACCATTTTTGTTTGTGAAATTATTATTACTATTAAAATGACGGGATAGAACTATTAGAACAAGCATTAACATGAACATTAACATGAGCAGCCGGAACTACTGTCAAAGCTGGTTTTCTAGGAAAATAATCAACAGCTTCGGACCAGAATCCAGAATTCATCAGCGCCATGGTATGATAGAAAATCCTCCTCGTTATAAGTTATACATTTAGCTGAATCAGGGAGAGGTCAGACCTGTTACTGGCTGGAATGTGCCCCCAGTTAAGCCTCCATGTAATGATGGGGGTGGGCACGCCGGTGGCTGTGCAAGTGAAGGTCACCGTCTGCCCCCGCGCTGCTGTAATGGACTCTTCTGGAGGGCTGGTCACAATGGGAGCAGCTAAACCAGAATAAGTACAAAAACAAAAACAAGTCAGTTTATTTTCCTCCCAACTCTCTCACTAGCTCTCAGTCACTCACATACCCTCCTGCACGCATGTGGAAACTTAAAGCCATGCACACACGCAGGACACATTCTTATCCCAAATCAGCGACGTGTGACTGAGATATATTTGGCTAGCTCATTTAGTCGGAGGGCTGCGAGCAGAAACCAAATCAATTTACTGCACTGATTGAAAGATGTTGGAATGTCACAGTAGGTGAGCAAATTAGTTTATGATAGATTGACAGAGTCCCCAAAAATGTACTCAGCAAAAAGAAAAACTAGACACCCAAAGTAAGTGAGGGTGTGTGTACGAGCCACTGACTCCCGAGTCCTGAGCTGCTGGGAGGACGTTAACTCAAAACCGATTGCAAGATCACACTCCTTGAGATTAACACTTCGCTGACTCCACACTTTATGTTCCACGCTGCTAAAAGTACTAAACAGTGTGCCTAAACAGTATATCAAATATATTATATACAAGCAGTAGCATACTATTTATAGCATACAATTCAGTACAGGAGTATACAGTTTGGAGTATTAAGAGGTTTAGACTATCGTAGCAGAAGTGTGCTAAAAATATCACTCAGTATTCAATAAACAAATCATCTAACAATGTTCCACATATATATATATATATTTAAGTATTTAATTTTTTTTTTTTTACGTAGGTATTTGGTCTATCTATGCATATGTCTTATGCTGGCAAATGTGTTTAAAACTGCATCAGCATTTTAATTATTTAAAGGTTTAGTATTTAAAATGCATACATCCACTGGTTTATCATAAACAATAATTTTTCAGATTATTCACAGTAATCAGCCATTTTCGAATAGAAATATATTTATTAACCCTTCCATTACACATTTAGGTCAATTCAGCCATAGGGAAAAATATAATGGAAAGATCATAACAGATGGAATAATAATAGAATAATTAAATAATTACTTGAGAAAGTGTTTTTTAAAAACATCTTTAAAATTAGGTTTACAACAACGTATTACATTCTCTGAAGACATTTCTCAATATTTTTCAAAATTTAAAAAAAAAAAAAAAAAAAACATCTTTTGAATGGAGGAAGACATTAATATGTATAGAACAGAGAGAAAGACAAGAGAATGAATGGAAGAGAATGAGAAATAAAGAGAGAAAGAAAGCCACTGCAGCTAATAATGGCTCTGAAGTTGATTTTGTAAGAAGTGAAGAATGTCTTACCACAGCCGTACTCATCGGAGCGGTCAGGACAGTCAGGCTCCTCATCACACTGGTAGCTGGCAGGAATGCAGGTCTGGTCACTCAGACACGTGAACTGCTCCGGAGCACACACGTCCCCAGGTTTTTTAGCAGCTACATGCAGGAGACACAGCAGAGACAGAGAAAGTGGAGTAACTCGTTAACTCGTTAATCCTGACCATGGAAAGAAGTGGATTAGGATGTGAAGGGAAGACTAAGGATGATAGAGCAGCAACTCACGACAGTCAGTCTCATCAGAGTTGTCATGGCAATCGTTGTCTCCATCGCAGCGCCACAGTTTGAGAGCACAGCGGCCGTTCTGGCACTTAAACTCATTGGGCTCACAGGGTGAAGGAGTTCCTGGAGAAGCACGTACACACACACACAAACATATGTTTGTCTTACTATCCTTGTGAAAACCTTCCACTGTCATATGCTACACCTAAATCTAACCCTGACCCCAAGCTTACAATTCTCTTTCCACTCTTTTTGCCAAATAAATGCAGCAAATTGCTTTATCAGACTCTTACCACAGTTGAGCTCATCACTTCCATCGCTGCAATCGCGTTCTCCGTCACACACATAGTCTCGGGAGATGCACTGTCCGTTCTGACATGTGGACTGATCGGCGCGGCACGGCCCGGGACGTGGGGGGATTTTAATATCTGGTGTCGTACTTGGTATAGGAATGGGTGGAGGAGTAATAGGTTCTTCGGTAGCTATTGAAAATGATAAACGTAAGGTCATTAATTTAATAATAATCAGATTTCAGATCAGCAGTTATTCAGCTACTGGCTTTGATTATGGTGTTATCACTGTTCACTTTACATAGAACCTGGGAGATCCCTACACATAAGGATCTACATGCAAATTGAAAATGACCCTTTATTATAGAATTTACTTGCAAAATAATATAGAATTTCAAAATGTTCTGCCATTCACTATTATTAATGTTGTTGTTATTATACATGTTTAAAAACAGGAATAAAGCTAAAAAGACTATATGTCTACATACAGTACATATTTAATGTATAGTCCCAAGAGAGCATGTTCTTACTCACCACAATTAATCTCATCGCTCATATCTGGACAGTCTGGTCTGTTGTCACAGACAAAATTCAGAGGTATACACACTCCGGTTCTACAGATGAACTCGTCGGTGGCACAGGGCACAGGCGGACTGGGCTTCACTAACAAGAACAGCGACAGTCAGTCAGAGTGGACCAGACTTGGTACACAATTTGAATCCATGTCTTCATGCAAACACACGGCAACCTCTCAAAGCACATCATCACACATCAGAAGCGATACTTCATTGTACAGCAGAGTCATCCACTGTCACACTCGAGAATGATACTGTATAAGAGCTGCATTCATCATGAGCCATGAGGCTGGGCATGCAAAGTATTTCATTCTTCTCCTCAAATGTAAGTTATATACATACATCCATGCATGAGAAAATCCATTCCTTGCCAATACATTTCTCACAAGTGAAAACGGCTGCACTCTACAGTCGCCATGCAGCAGGCATGGCACAGTACAAACCTGGAGAAGCTAGAGGCTCCACATGGAGGGCGGTATCAGCTACAAACCAGACATAAAAATGATCTTTATCATCGCACTTTGGCTGTCTCGCGTAGCCACACAGACATATACAAATATTGGAAGGTGAAAAACAGTCTCGTCTCTGAGTCTTAGAAGGCTACAAGCACCAACAAACCTAATTCAGGTCATCATATAATGATCAAACTGTTGAATCAGGAGTGTTGGAGCAGAGATGTGCCAAACCTCCGAGATTTAATGTGAACAACATGAAAGTAGAGCATCCTAGGGGTTGCGTAGACTAGTCATCTATTTGACTAATATGTTCCCTAGTTGCTACTGGGGGATTTGTCAACTAGTCAGCATGGTGGAACAAAACAGTGAGCCAGACAGTAAAGAAAGCAGCTAAAGGTGCTTTCTGAAAATATTTCAGACTGGATAAAGCCAATTCTACAGTCACCTGCACAAGACGACATTCTTTTGCTTTAATGAACCGTTAACACAGTTATTTCTGTTGTCCTTTGAAGCTATATATTTTTCGGAGCCGCGGGTTGAACGTCGCTATCTAATCCCACTCAGCTAGTTTAAAGTCAGATCTCAAAGACATGGCATTAAAACCTCCCAGACATTGCTGTAGACATCACATCCCCCATCCATCTTTAAGCTATGAAGAGCTTCAGCACAGTGCTGTGTGCTCTGAGTTTCAGAATCTATGATTTCAGTTGGACCACCAGTTTGTCCACACAGCCGCATTTTAAGAATCTGTATCCTTACATACTGTAATATCATACACTGATTTATGATTTTGCACATTTATTGCACCAAATTATTTACTTTCATCATTAACAGAGTAGCCTAACAATGCACTGAAGCTGGAATTTGATTTATAGCCTGTGTGTTGCTGTTAACTAAGTGCAGTTTGCTATGTTCTTTTCTACACAAATAAAACAGCCTAAAAATAGCGACGTCCTGTAACAGTTTTTGCTTTAACTATGGAAATAGACTACTGTTTTTTCAATAAAATATTTGTAGTCATGCAACCCCTAGTATACTAAAGGTCAAGGATGTATAAATGCATTGATGTGATGGTACTCAGGGTCCTTACGTTCTCCTAGGCGTCTAAACTCGAAGCCCCTGACAGAGGTCACGTAGGACGCAATGGATCCATCGCTAACCACGGAGTAAAGCACACCTCGGATCTGGGCTTCATTAGAGTTGTATTCCGAGCCCACGTCCAGTTCCACAAACACATCCTTGCCGATTTGCCTTAAAACACAAGATAGGTACCATGTGATTTAAACATTGTTGAGACATGCTGTTCTTGGAAAATAATCAACTTTGAAGAGCTGTAACCATAAACCCGCTTCAAGTCGGCTTGGAGTGAATCATTCTGTAGTTGATTATTTTCCTATAAAAGCATGCCTCCAAGTGTTTGATTTCTTACTTAGTGTTGGATTTTTTTTAAATAATAGTTTTGATACAGAAAACAGTCATTACTTGATGAGGACTACATTGACAGTCTGGGTTCCTGGTATCCTGAAGTACTCAGATTCAAGCTGTGGGAGAGACAAACATCATCAGTTACATGCAAACACAAGCAGCTACATTACACCCAGTGAGTAAGGCTAATTGTATAGTCTTATTTCCAAGTTTGACATTAACCCTGTTCTACTCTCTAAACGGACTGAGATAGACGTGGCATGTAGGAAAATGTGTGGTTTGAAACTGATCATTGATAATACACACCGTGTCAACAATGGCAGCTGAGATTTCTTGGAAGGCTGCAGAATCGATGTCGTCAAGCTCAGGCCCGTAGGTGAATGAGTCTGTGAAGTTCACCAGCGCACGATAGTAAACTGCAGGTAAAGGACAAAGAAGCAACGTCAAATGCAGCTCAAAGCCAGAAAGAAATAAGATCCATTTTTATACACCACATCAAAGACAAGTAAGCTCACTCTTTACACCAAGACAGAAAGAAATAAGATTCATTTTTACACCAAGCCAAAGACAAGCAAGTTCAAGTTTTAGACTAAGCCAGAAACAAATAACATTTATTTTTACGCTAAGTCAAAGTAAGCTCAACTTTCACACTAAACCAAAAACAAGTAAGCTCAACTTTTACAACAAGCCAAAGACAAGTAAGTTGAAGTTTTACACTAAGCCAGAAAGACAAGTATCTCAATGTTTACATCAAGCCAAAATCAAGTAAGTTGAAGTTTTACACTAAGCCAGAAACAAGTAAGATTTATTTTTAAGCCAAGTCAAAGACAAGTAAGATTAATTTTTACACCAAGGCAAAGAAAAAGTTGATTTTTTACACCAAGCCAATGACAAAGTAAGGTCAATATTTACACCATGCCAAAGACAAGTAGCTCAATGTTTACACCAAGCCAAAATCAAGAAAGTTACAATTTTTACACCAAGACAAAGATCAATTTATACACCAAGCCAATGGCAAAGTAATCTCAATTTTTTACACTAAGCCAAAAACAGATAAAATACATTTTTACTCCAAATCAAAGACGAATAATCTTAATTCGTACACCAAGCCAAACACAAGCCAGCTCATATTTTACACCAAGTGACAGACAAAGTAATCTCAATTTCTTTACTAAGCCAAAAACAAAGATTTTTTTTTTACACTAAAGACAAATAATGTAAATTTTTACAAAAAGTAGGCTCAATTTTTATACCAAGCCAAAAATAGACAAAAAACTACCAAGAACGCTGGTAAAAGACTGACCATGGGCGTATTTATGAAAAATTAAGTTCATGTAGCTTTTAGAGAATGGCGTCTGAACTCTTCATCAGATATCATCCACATACCATATTCTAGAATGTGTGTATTGTAATTGTAGCAACTGCAGACAAAATATATGCAGGAAAGGAAGGAGTGTATTAATATTAAGATTATGCAACAATCTGTTTGTCCAGGACAAATCTAAACCTGGAGATACAGTGCCAACATAAGTATGCGGTCAGATGTTCAGTTTCTAAACAGAACAGGCATTTCTTCTTATGCTAGTTATCACAGATTATCTCTATAGACTGAGCAAGCAGTTGATCTTTAAATAGCTCTAGGCTTCCATTCTCACTCACATGCCATCACCTCTCATTACTTGAGTCTCGTTTCAGTCTGCCGTTCCAGGTTAAGCAAGGAAGTCAATGTTTGTGCTATTTCTTACAGCTTACTGCTACTTCCCATGGTTCTCTTTGGGAGTCGTATTTTGTGTCGACTGTTCGGAACGTCTGATGTTGCTGATGTGCATGAGGTCACACATCCACATATACGTGCACAATCAAAAGCACAAAGCAAGTCCACTCACCTTCACTAAATTAAATCTCTTATTCGCTGAATATTGATAACATTCCATGGCATACCTTGTGTTTGCTGATATAATACACTATTTGGTCACCAGATGGTCATTTGCTCTGCACACACAATTTCCAAACACTGCTCAGTTTCTTCAAATGCTCTACTTCTGCTTGGAGTTTTCAGCACTTTTGCATCACCATCTGCTGCTGAGGAAGATCTGCACTTCCCAAAACAGTTTATGGTCCAGTGTCACCCTCACGTCAGTGAACAATTTCACCTGGATCCTAAAGATTTGTACCCAAGAACTGCTGCTGTGATCACAAAGACTGCCCCATGCTTATCCCTGGACTCTTATTGCGCTTTAACACCTATTAGTCAGAATCAGAACAAAATTGATACTTTTGGTTTGGTTTAGTTTCACAATGGACATAATTAAATGCACCAAAAAGCAAAATAAATGTTGGTAGAGCAGCTTGGTTTAGCAGCTCACGTCTACAAAAATAAAATGCTGCCTGCAGCCCAAAAATGGTATGTTTGGTTCACTTCCTGCCATTGGGTTGATTCAGAGTCAAATCATTTCATCACCGCAATTAAACAGCACTGGGGTTTGAATGAAAGTGGACCAAGACCTCCTTGCTCAGACACTCTCAGACCGGTTGTTTTGGTACACACTCAGATGTTCTGTGTTCTCACCTATCTAAAGAACCACAACAGGGGAAAAACACACCAGGGGTTCAATTCAAATGGGCACTGCATATATTAAAACACCCTTATTCAAAAGTCTTTACATCTTTATTGTGTAATCATTTATAATCCCACTATCCCCTGTCCAGAAGATGATGGGCTCCCTTTTGGGCCTGGTTCCTCTCCAGTTTTCATCGTTGATCGTTCATCAGGATGTTTGTCCTTGCTACTGTCTCTGCTGGCTTGCTCATTAGGGATCTAAATCTATGTCCGGATTTCTGTACAGCTACTTTGTAACAATGTCTATTGTTAACTGAATTGAAATTCCACCCCACACTGGCACACGATGGCCACGTTCCCCTTCCTGCAGCCCAAAAGCAGCTTGTATTACTGCATCACCATTGCAAATCTACTCCAAAACCAAAAAAAAAAAAAAAAAAAAAAAGAAAACCAAAGCAGAGCCTGTGAACAAGGTCTCAATCATTGCCTGGTGGGACACCACTATCAAAAATATGAACACCAAAAGGCCCTAATCTCTTGTATGGAAGCGCCCCAAACAGTAGCCCAACCACTGCTTAAATCAGTCCAGTTGATATCCTTTCCTCTCATTCTCCAGCCCTGCACTGCTCACTTTTTCCATGCGGGAAATCCCCAGTCAAGTGGTCTCGAACGCCAAGAGCACAGACGAGGGCAAAAACGTGGGAAAAAAAAGCATTCCGAACTCTTGATTCTCAAATGTTTTGGGTGTTAGAGCAGTGCAGTAGAACTGTGGGGGCTTTATGGACCAAGATCTCAGTGGAACACATGGAGGCCTGTGTGCCAGACAAAGGACTGATTCAGGCAAACGGCTGCGCGAGCCTTTTCCAGCATGCTGCTTTCAACTCAACCTTCAGAGCCCTCCTCCGTCTCTCGACGCACACCCTTCACAGTTCACACTGATTATAAGGGAATAGGGGATAGAGAGAGAGAGAGAGAGAGAGAGAGAGGGAGATCAAAACCATCCATCTGCCAAGCTGATGACTTTATTTTTCCTCTGACATACTGTAGATGGACAGTAATATACTAGAAACAGCTTTTCCTTTTCATCACATGACCCTAGCTACTTCAGAGCTTCCTGGCTTATATTTATTTTCTTTTTCCAAAGCACTATTAAAGTCAATTTCTTAGCTTGCGAATGGCAAATACCTCCAAACAAAAACTAATGGATATCATTGTTGTCAACATGTGCACTACCTGAACGAAATACCTCAACAACGACTTATTTGATTGTTGACTGTGAGCTGGGAATGTTTATGTCACGCCCACTTGGAGTATAAATCCAAATATAGGTATATGTTTGGAGCAATAAATCTCTACTATGAGCAAATGTTGGATAAGGCAATATACAAATAAAACATTGAAGAAATTACTAAGATCTCAGTTAAATCTAGAACAAATCCTGTGGGTGGCCATAGAGCCATTTTGGCAAACCAGCATTTGGGCCTTAATTATTGTGTTGAATATAACAGCTTCAATCCAATCTTATACAAAGAAGCATTTTCTGTTTATGGCATAACCCATAGTCAAGAATTTGCAGGATGGATAAATAAAACAACACTCAAAGTATGTGTTCAGATCCAAGAAAAAAAATTACAGACATCCAATTCTGGAGATTTGACTGTAGTCGGGTTGGTGTGAGAGAGAGTATGTGAGCAAGCTCCACTCCAAGGCCTTGGATCTCCACCCGAGATGGTGCTTCTGTAGGGGGCACAAGTGCTTGAGGGTCAGTAGCCTGAAATATTTGGGTCAGTTGGTTGGAACGGATGAGTGACCAAGGTTCACTAAGGGACACAAGCAAGGGGAAGTTTAATTTTTCAAGAATGAAAGGAATGAACAAGCCAGAAATGGGAAAAGCCTTTTTTTTTTTTTTTTTTTTTTTTAGGAAGAATAGTTTTTTTCAGTTAAAACAGGTGCACAAAGAATGAATCTCAAATATGGACTTGCTTTACTTTATACATCTTTATCTGTCACCACATCTGGAATGGTAGCAAACCGTGTAGAATGGATTTAAGCATGGACTTAGAGAGCAAGTTCAGTATAAAGTCGCTGAACTTCCTCTTGTTCTGTGGTACACTGTCAACAGGCCAGCGGTCACATTCGGCTTAGCATTAAGCTGAGGAGACACAGATGGCGGATGGAGTTGGTGGCGACACAGTACCCTGAGGGGAAAAACTGTGCAGTCATCTGTCTGAGAGGTTCTCTTACTGGGTCACTGCAGCCAGCAGGATATCCTTTAGTTCTGAGCACGGTTCAACTCTCTGCTTCTCACATCTTCTCTCCCTGAGATCCACGCTCATAGTGAGCAGCTTCAGTGTGACAGCTTCCTGTTTTCCAAAAAATTCCCGTAATTGGTCTTCTTGTCACTGGGATAATTGGGTTGAACAGCTCCCATCCCTTATGAGAAATTCTGTTCCATCATTGTGCTGACACAGCAGTGACTACATTGAAAGGAAAATGTAACTTTTCCAAAGTTATTAGTAAACATTATGAAGTTGTTTCTATAGGAACAGCTCTTACACAGAGCCTTGTATGGTGGATGCTTTATATAAACTAAGTTAATCATAAACATTAAATAAATGTGCTTTAATTTAACAGAGAAAGTCAAATGATAGCTGAAACAGTGACTTTTTTTTTTTTCTTAGATTTTTTTTTTTAACATTTCTGAAAGGAGTCTCCAGTGTTAGCACTTTGTAACAGTCAGGAGTCCACCAAAAGAAAAGTCGCCAAGACAGCAGAGATTGCACGTTTCTCTGCAACATGATAAGCTGCGTTGTTTGTTTGTCTCATGAACAATCTAATCAAAAAGATCCTTCCGACAGTGACATATTTTTCCCCCGGAACCAAACTTTGAATGCAGATGCAATGCAAAAACATAGATGCTCTTCTTGGAACATGGGCTTTATATAGCGTAGCCAGTCAGCTTCCATGCTAACCTGCCCTAATTAGAGGCAATTAACTTCAAAGCAGGCTGTAATGCTGTGATTCACATCCTCACACAAATTGCCGACTAAAAAAAAAAAAAAAAAAAAAAAAAAAAAAAAAAAAAAAAAAAAAAAAAAAAAAAAAAAAAAAAAAAAAAAAAAAAAAAAAAAAAAAAAAAAAAAAAAAAAAAAAAAAAAAAAAAAAAAAAAAAAAGCCCATTTTGGCATTGGCTGGTGATATTTCCATCCAACAAAGCCTTCCGTGTGCTATCAGGCAGACTGACAAAGCATGCCTTCCCAACTGCTTTAAAGATAAGGAAGCAAGAGAGACTTGGATCTTTCGAAATTTCTCTTTATCTCTGTTTCACGCACCAGCCCTTTTTTTTTGATCATTTCAAGAGCGCTGTTTGTTTAGACTGGCTGCCGGAAGCAAAGATGTAAATAGTTCTATAAATTCCTAAAGGTAGTTTATTAGTTTATGAGGGACACTCCTAGATCTCCTAGATCAAGAAGTGCAATAGAACGTTGCAACGTTTATACTGGTAGGCACAAGATCAAGTTATGTCATTAAGATTGTTATGTCAATAAACTCAAGATTGTAAGCTCTTTGTTACAAGTTTCATTCTTTTTTTGTGAGGATAAGACCATCCCTTTTGTAACACAAGCTAAGTACACTAATGACTTGTGACCACAGAGGCCACACCAGAAATAAGGCAGTGAGACAATGTTTCCTACAGTGCAGGAGGAAAATATAGCTCTCCATGGCAACTGTCGAGTTGCTGTCTTAACAGTGAGTGGCAATATCTGGGTCTGAAATCCGAAGTTCACGAAGAGGGTTGTTTAGACAGCCGTGTGTGAGATGTGAACTCTGCTCAGACAACAGGAGACATGCTGATAGCTGACTAAAGCACTAGAGAGGGATCTTCTGGACTTCTGGAACTCTTTCTTCTCACTGAAAACCTAAAGCGATGGTCTCAACCCAGCTTCACTAGGCATTGACGGGATGCATATGGTCACCTCCATGAGAGCAAGATCATAACAACAAAGAGGGAACCAAAATAACTGCAGCTGCCAGCACCCCCAGCCACCATACTGCTATTGCCACCTCCTTTTGGATCCTAACTCACCCAATACACCAACTGTCCCAACTGAGGAAAAAAGGGAGTAAAATGGAGATCTGGGTGGCCCTTGCTCTTCTTGAAAGAGTTTAATGATTCTTATGTATCTCCATCAGGTGCTTTGACATCTGTTGACCATCAGGCGATTGTTGTAGGAGACATCGAGCATATGGTGAGGGTCAGTTTTGTTCTGTGTGGAACATCTAGGAGCAGAGGGGGTCTGGTAACCTAAAAACCCTCCAATCTTTATGGACAGGGCATACTGTTATAAGAAAATCAATGACAGGGTAGTGTGATTTGTCAACAATTGCTTTTTATCCATTTATAGCTACATAATATTGTGGGACATCCACAAAACAAGTTAGTACCTGTTATCACTTATGTTATAGCAGCTATAAACTGATGCTTCCTCACCGGCCTCTCTTTTTTCTCACTTTTGTAATTAATAAGATAAAAAAAAAAAAAACCACAGCAGGTCATGTTACAAAGAAACTGGAAAGCACTAATCCTGAAGACTCTCCCATGGTGGAAAACTTAATTTCAGTTACAATGCGCTGATACTGGAGACTCCTTCCATAAATGTTAAATAAACATCACCATATCAAGTTTTTTTTTAAAAATCCATTTATTATTAGTCTTAGATTATGTAGATCGTCCACCAGAGCAGAGCTGACGGTACAGACCAATCAGAATCAAGAATTCAATGGCGTGGTGGTATAATTATATTTAGCTAACATTGCCAGCTGTTTCAAATGGGGAAAATGTAACTGCAATATAAGGTGAATGTTATGCTAAAGAAAGAAAATATGTTTTCAGAGGAGCATAGAAAATGGCACCGATGATTAAAAGTAGAACAACATCAGAAGCATACTTTTTTTTTAAATGCTAACTGCAAATCATCTTCCGGTCCAAGTAAAAGATAACACCATCGAAACAACCCCACGGTCTACAGATGTGGCTTCTCTCAGCCTGGAGCCAAAATGAAGCCCAAGCACATCAATCTTACTCCACAGTTCTCCGCTCACTCGAAATAGTAACCTTTATTTCTGTGGTTGTAAGTACTGGGATGACCTCATGCTCTCAGGCTGCATGGGGGCCTGTGAAAGCCATGAGTACTAGAAGATGAATCAGAGATAAGTTGGGAGATGTCTCCTACTTCACGCGAGCAAGACAAGCTCTGGGAAAAAAGGTCAGAGATGGAGGAGTAGTTTTAGCTTGGACTTCATATCTACAAAATTGACATTGATAAGGAGACACTGATAAGGAGTGCTTCTTTTACTGCATTTTTAAATCCAAGGAAAGGTGCTTGTGTAAAGACCCACAAATACTTTTTAGATACACACGCTTTCTATTTTTAAAGATACTTTGTATTTAGTTTGAAATGCAATAAAAATATTTTAACTTGAACATTAAGAATTGAATATGAAAGTTTTAAAAAAAGACAACTATGTGCAGCTGTACACAAGATGGCTGCCACAGGTCTGAAAAAAGTGTGCATGTCTGGAAAAATAAACATGATGCATGCAAATGGTGCAGTTCCGTTGTAAATAGTAGGGATAGTACAGTTATTAAAACCATTAACACTAACCAGTTTCCCTACTTAATTAGAAAAAAAAAAAAAAAACTCATGCAGCCTTCAAACCTACCAAAAAATATATTTTGTAAATCAATATTTTGGCCCTTCTAGGTTGTTAGATAATTGTAAATAACCATTTATGTATGTGTTTATAAGCATGTTTATGCACTTCAAATGAGATTTGAGATTTCCTCGAATGAGATTTCCTGGTTTGGAACTTGGGAAACGTTGTAATGACTGATGATGATGACGCCTGTAAATTCCAAACCATTATTGCTTTATTGGTGAATATTTGAAAGTGAAATTTGTTTTCGCTACCTACCTCACCAGCAGAAGAAAGCCTGACACTAATAATACAGCTAGGTACAGCTATCTACAGCTTTCTTAACTTTTTCCAATGATCATTTCAAAAATGACTCCCCAAATGAGACCTAGTTACGCAGGTGACAAGCCAAAAGCTAATGTACCAAAGGCAGAGTTGTGTTAGTTAGCTACCTTTCCTCAGATCACCGAATCTTTTTTTTTAATGCTGAAAAGGCAAGGAACTTTCTCGAGTTTCTAGAGTGTTTCTATGATTATTAATACATTAAAAGTATTGAAGTACATGCTAGTTTTATGTCCGTATACTCATTTACAACAAAAATTCCCTGCCTTGACCCAACAAAACAGACCAGGAGAATATTTCTACAATGAGGAATTTAGTTGATAAACTGCCAAAATGGTTAATTTTACTTTCTCTCATTATGTAACTTAAAAAGAAAACCTCTTTGACAAAGGCCATTCCTACAACTATAGTCAATGTCTAATGCGAAGTTGTGAGATGAGGAAACAGAAGACAACACGTTACACAAAAACAGGAAAGTCACAGTGATCGTAGTAGACAGTTATCTTTTTCATCACCCACAGGAAAAGGCCCACAGGAAGGACAGAAAGACAGAAAGCAGTCATCTAAATCAGTCATCACTCCATTACAGGAAAAGCCGTATATTTCTTCCAAAGTGCAGGCAAGCGGTGATCTATAAATGGCTGTTAAGGACGAGCTTCCTCTTTAACCGGAACAAGCCACGAAGAAGACTGACATGTTAAGCTTCTCATGAAAAGGGGAGTCTATACAAACGTCTTCACCACTGAACACATCAGCCAATATATTATCCAGTCTGAAAGAAGTTTATCTTGAGTAATCCAAGATTCTGGAATTAATCAGTACGCCCCTCTGAGACCATTTGTCTACTAATCAGAAAGTAGCTCCAACCTGCCAGCAGGATTTCCCCCGGTAATATTTACTTTAACCATATGTGAAACACTCATCATCAGTCCCACGCATGATCAGGACAGCAGCCATGTGCGAACTCAATAATTATCACATTATTAATTTCCTTTGGGTGCTCAGACACAGCTGTTGGCTATTTGTATGATGTGAGGTATCTGGCATGTATAGTATATCATGAATCACAGCAGTATATACAGTGTCATACTGTCTGAATGATATTTACAGCCTTGCTAGCAATAATGCATTCGGGTACTGTTTAATTTAGATAATAGATTTATAAAGAGAATTAAAATTCTGCGCAAGATGAAATATGTAGTGTACTGTAGAGCTCATCCCAGTATGGTATTAAGGAGAAGTGACATGTGTCAAAGACTAAAAAATATGACAACACATAAGTAGAAACAGTGATCTAATATGTAATCTGCGGGGTATTCTAAGGTGAGAAATTGATGCACTGCTTCCTCGGAGTGAAATTGACAAATTAAGTTCTTCCCCATATGTAAAAAGCAGCGCAGTAAAACGTGCGATTGGGAGAATGCAAAACAAGCCTTTGCATTGTATGTATCCATTGTTTACTCCTGCCTTTCAAGTGTGCTATTTAACTTCTACCTTGGCCTCTTATCTGATGAAAGCAAGCATAAGGATTGTTTGGACCTCAGACACAAATCTGAGGAGCTATGTTATGGCGAGGCCGCTGTGAGAAGCAGTGAACGTCAGGATGTGCACCAGACAACATTCAGGACACAACACACACTCCACTTAGATGGAGACGATGGGAAACACAGACTCTTAAAACATATTTAAAGTAACAGTGGGCTGATATGAAAAATCTGCAGTATGATAACTGTACAAGCAAAGCTCGTTCATTGTAGAAGTCTTCGATCTTATAAACAAAAACACTGGTTCTACTTGTTTCATCAGATGATCTTGGTCTTTGATAGAGTATTAGGTATGACTTCTATCCGGCTGGAATGAAAGGCTGCAGCCACAATGGATACAAATTTGCAAATAAAACTGGTGATCCCTGGTCCATAGTATATCAAATCACAGCTAAGGAGCTCAATGAGGACATGAAATGAGAATCCACTGCAGTGGCAGTTATAATTAATTAAAAAAAAAAAAAAAATTCAATAATTTCATATTTCATAATTTTTTTAATAATTTTAGAGGATCTTTCAGTAACCACACTTTAAATGGACATGCCAGACCTAGATACATACACACACTCATTTAACATAGTTACATATTAACTTTACGTTTTAGCATATTTACTTTACGTTTTTACTTACTTAATTTGTCTTTACTTGCACATATTTTTTATTATTATGTCTTTACGTACTTAATTAATGTATTTACATATTTACTTTATATCTTTACATCTTTACTTACTTTATGTATTTACTTACTTGATCTCTTTGCTTCCTTTTTTACAACTTTACTTACTTAATGTATTTACATATATATTTACATGGCTTTACTTACTTACTTTACATCTTTACTTACATAACATTTACATATCTACTTTACATATTAATTTACTTTACATCTTTATTTACTTATTTAACTTACATATTTATTTAACATATTTACTTTACATCTTTACTTACTTTACATATTTACTTACTTTCTTTCGGTCTTTGCTTACTTACGTAACGTATTTACATATTTACTTACTTTACATATTAACTTATTTTACGTCTTTACTTACTTCACGTACTTACATGTTTACTTACTTTATGCTTTTACTCACTTATTGCATTTATATAGTTACTTTACATCTTTACATATTTATTTCACGACTTTACCTACTTTACACATCTACTTACTTACATATTCTATTTACATATTTACTTTATGTCTTTACTTACATAACATCTTTATATACTTAACGTATTTACATTACTTACTTTACATATTTACTTTCTATATTTATTTACTTACTTTACATATTAAATGATTACTTAATTGAAAACTCACAAGATTTGTACATCTTATAGGCTAGCACTATCAGATTCCTTTGTATTCACATATTAGGCATAATGGCAGTGCACTATACAAGCCCTACAAATCTACTTAACATCCAGCCATAGCAAATGCACGGCTCCAAAAATGCCTAAATATGTGTCTTTTAGGACACACATTTATTTTTTATATTTAATAAGACAAAAATTGGCACATTGATAATATATGCCATAAATGACATGCATTTACTCAGAGTGATGTTACTAATTCATGTGACATCCCTAATGGAAACAGAAAATGTTTCCCATCTCAACATGATCTCAGAGTCAGAGAACAAACTCTGTGGAGGATTTATATTTTCAAATAGACAAAAACAAAAAGAGCACGTCCTCACTTGTTATAGAGAGCTCATCTGTTGGTGGCTCTGGGGTGCTTCCATCCTCTTCTCCGCTGATTAAATCTGCAGAGAATGTAAAAAAGACACAATAAATTCTGCTCACTAATAAAGCATGACATCATCCCATAAAAAAAGATCACACATCCCTGTAGCGCAGGTGACTTATGAGCAAGATTTTTTTATCAGTTCATCAGTTGCACTGAGGCTTGCTGACACTTCCACATGATTTAAGAACTAAAAATCACACCTGATGTCAAATGTCAAACATTATTAATGTTTAAAAATAATATATTAACCATTAACTGCTAAACTGAAAATTAAGGGCCTTTTGTGCAAAGGCAGTCATTTATGCATTAAATTCATCACTTGTTTGCAATCAAATGTTACAGCACTTGTTAATGTGTAATAAAATAATTAAATATTTCTCAACCAACTGTAGGTTAATGATTACGTTGCTAAGATTCTTCTGTATAAAAAGTCTTTGTATAAGAATTAGTTGCTAAGCATCTCATTATTAATATAAATAAAACAAGTAACTAACAATCTTTTGTGTAACTACTGCATTGTTATTTATTAGGGTCTGATATTGAGAGAACAACAGAAAACTCAGGCAATCACACCTCCTGAAGCTTCATCAGCGGCGAAGTCTTCATCATCTTCAAGGTAGCGCTGAGGCCTCGGCCCTCTGGCCACCTCGAGATCCTCTGGAATTGGCACCTCTTCCCACACCTTCGAGCTCTCAGCCACCTAGAACAATTTAAGAGAGCTTGCTTTACAGGGGCTCAAACCTCTGACAGTGCTGACTACATGTCAAATCATAGGTTTATATTAAAGCACTCATTCTAATACATTATCATTTCTATAGCAATGTGTCACATGGATTCACACTGATGCCCCACATAAATAAATTTAAAAGCTGTGTGTAATCACTGATCTGGTGATGTTTTCTACAAGGAGATGTTTTCAGACACATCTTCAGGACAGAGAACCTTGTACTATGCAGTTTCCTGGTACTGATTTAGACTTTAAACCTGGTACTTTACAGTTATATAACCTTGCCATTAAAGTAGTTTGAGTTAAAAAAAAAAAATTTCACGCGATTAGAGTGTTTCAGTGCTTTTTTTTGCAGTTAAGCACAGGAACTGCATTACCACTGATCACACACCAACCCCAGTATGTTTAATAACTACACCACAGTGCCCACCTTTTGCCTGGTAGCTCAACCTTAGATTTCATTTTTATCTTTGTATACGTGCATGGCATGCCAGTTCCCATTTCCCAGCCTCTTCATCGGGGCTACTGCCCCATTTAAAAGGCTCCAGCTAATAAATAACTTGATCTCCCACCCAAATCCTTTCTCCCCTCACTGAGCACCCTAAACCAACAGTCGTGGGCCTTTTTCAAAAGAA
>CM040469.1:20046070-20068493 GCA_022758105.1 Pangasianodon gigas
ACACACACACACACACACACACACACTCATGATATGATTAAAATGCAAGGCAACTCAAGGGAAGAAATTCAAACAACTGAGATTGGTCCACCATCAACGGCAATATAATAAGACTAAATAAAGTCACTATAGTGATTATAATTGGAGTATTATAAGGGTTAGACATATTTCTTTCAACTGTTAGGGTGAGGGTTGTCGCAGAGAAACCATAAATGGAACATGGCACATGAATGGAAAGGTCAATATTTCAGAGCCATTAACATGTCTTTAGGTTGCGATAGAACACATTCAGTTATCTCAAGTCACGCCTAGACTTACTATATAAACATCTAGCCACCACACCTGGCTAGGGCCCATTTAACAAAGGAAATGATATGAAGTGCAAACATACATATGCACAGCAGTAGGAATCCCACTGTTTAACTTCCAAATGTACCTTTTAACAATAGCGTTTATCGTGTATAAAAGCCAATGTGGTGCAGAAAAAAAAAAAAAAAGAGGGAAAAAAAAAAAAAGAAAAATCAGGATCCAGGGTCCCAGGAGATATATGAAATCACTGGAACGTCAACATTGTTCTGGGGCTGGCCCAGCTGTTGTTTACTGGCCTCGACCAAATCCCCATGTCTGATGGAGTCCACGGTCAATCAATACAAGGAGAGAACAGCCAAGAGGAAGCTGGTCTTCAGCAAGATCCCCAAGACTCCAGGACACATCTGCTAAGGACACACTCAACCAAAAGTCCCTTAAGAGTAATAATGATTGGACAAAATGTGGACGGTTACATTGGGATATTCTTTCCCATACACACGCCCATCTATGGCAATCCCAACCCCTGCTTAAATTCATGGCCAACTGGCAAGGTCCATCAACAAGAAAAGTGTGAGAAGAGGCAACGTTTAGGCTTCTCTTCACGTAACAGCACAGCTGCGAAACAGAGTGTGACACAAGATAATACTGAATTATCAGAATAACTAGGCAATAGGTCTGTTTTTTGGGTACCTATACACAATAGATGCACAGTCTTCTTTTTTCACTGAGAAATTACCCTCTGGCGCTTCAAAGTTAAAACGTTCCACCAGCATGAAGCCACATGAAAATTGCCTTGTCCAATAGTTTGAAGTCTGGGATAAAAGAAGTGTTGGGTGTGAAAGGCCATCCATTATCAGGAAGCACTTTCAAAGAGCTCTAGATGAAAATCTAATTTCAGAAGCCTCCTCAAGCTCTACAGGCACCAAAAACGGCTCCACATTTCATACTACAGCATGATTACACAAAAGGCGTTAGAGCATGGTAGTTGATGTTAGAGATGATGCTTTTCTAAATGTTGATGGAGCATTAAGTGAGCCCAAACCAAACCTCTGAGCTGGACCTCCTTTGCACACCCTGGCACCGGCTGGCCTTCCATGGAGCAGTTGTTTAGGATCCTGCAGGATCCTGTTTTATATATTGAGTGCACTTTCACAACTCTCTCACCTTCCTGAGTGTGCCTAAAGAGTAAAGACGGGTGCCATGGAGAGAGTAAGCAGCTTTTTTTTTTTGCACCTATTATACACAGTGACATGGAATGAAAAGCTGTCCAAACGTTGAGACCGTCATAGACCAGACGACAGGAAGGTTGATACGTGTACATAATGAATGGGGGAAAAAATCTCTTTCCCTGAAGAGACTATAGGAAATTGACAATCTGTATTTTTTGACAACTGACAACATGCTCCCTCAGGCATTACAGACTTGATGAATGAAGCCTCTGAGTGTGAGATAGCACACTGTATATAAGGCCTAAAGCAACTAGGAAGGAAGCATACCATCTGTCAACGATTCTACACATTTCTCTCCATCGTGTGCATGTAGCATTTCAGATGCTAGCTTGAACAAGCTTTGACAAGTTGTTAGGAGCTGGTGTGGGGTGGGGAAGGAAAACAAGAGCTGGACGGAGATTTGGGACGCATAACTCGCCTGGAAACTATAAATCTTCCCCTGTGGGTCAGGCCACTCTCTCACGTGTGGATCATGCCGTGAGTAAGCCACGACTCCCACAGGCATTCCACTGTGTACTGTCAATTTACACCACCTGATGCTTCCTGCTCAGCACAGCTGTTTCCCCATGCTGAAATATAAGCTGCGAGCTGCAAGTGCTAGGTGGCGCAATAATGTAGGTCCATTCAGGCTAAATTCATAGTCTATTTCCTAGAAAAAGTGCCATTTGACCTTCTATGAATATGTGCTATCTGTATGTCCAATATGCAGTCTCCACATAGCAATGGTAAAAAAACCAGCTGGATATCCATTTTTAGCTTCTTTAACTCTGTTCTACTTGAGATGCAAATCATAATTGGAATGAAAACACTAACCAGCTTTATCTCCTTACCCCCTGCAACCCCCAACCTTCCACAGCTGGAATTAATCACTGATAAAGATGAAGTCTGCTATCTATGATGTTGAGTAGCTAAAACTAATTTTACCAGACTTACCACAGGCCTGGCTACACACAGCTAGTTTGCTTCACAGTTTGTTTGGTTCCACGTCCAAAATTTTGTCCAAAACTACAATAACTACAAAGCATCCATTCACTGTGTAGTTAGTCTGCTAGCTAGCTAACAGTATACAGACAAGCCACAACTTTAGAATCCATAACTGCTTAACCAGAAAAAAAAGAAAACATTTATTAATTGCTTGGCTACACCACAGCTAATGAAAAGCTCAAAAATTAGCTAACTCCTAGTATAACTTGCTAACAAGGTCATCAAGCAAGAGCCTACAAGAAACATTTAAAATGTAAGGAAAGCAGATTAAGGTATAAAATAACCTCTAAGTAATAGCTTAATCACTGGCTAGTTTCTCCAGTTTCCTCCCATCTCTCAAAAAGGTAGGAGGTAGGTGGATTTGCTACACAAAATTGCCACTAGGTATAAAGGAGTTTGCCAGTGAGTGTGTATGCCTGGGGCCCTATGATGGACTAGCAACCTATCCAGTGTGGATTCCTTTCTTACGTCCAGTGTTCTTGGGATAGGCTCCGGATCCACCACGATGTCAGGTGAGGATAAAGCGCTTACTGATGATAAATGAATGAATAAATGCTCTGGTGTTACTGTACACTCCTCCTGTGAGAACATCCAGACACCGTTCAGTGCCAGGGAGAGATGCCAGACCAGTCAGCCAGCAGTGTGCCAGCCAGTGTGGGGGAACTGGTGTTGGTCATACAACAGCTGGATGTTCGGTATTACTGAGAATTGTGATTGGAGGATAGGCTCTGTTTTTTTTTTACTGCTAAATCTGAACGAACCCTGTGGCTAAGTAAGCAGAGCGCTGTGGTAAAGCAGAGTTCCTGAATTGCTTTTATCTAGGGAGACTGCTCAGAAGTCTGAATCATTTCAACAGTAACTCGACCACCCACGGGCTTAAGAAACAACCAAATGTCACATGCTTTTAAAGACTCCTTAGGGTTACACACTTTCTCCTGGCTAATCTTGAGGTGCTATGCTACATACTATTTGATTCCTAGCAATGGAAACGATGGTCTTGGAAACAAATGCTCTGAGTCAATGACGCAAGGGTGAACAGAAAAAGCTAATCATTAATTTGCAACCGCACTTGTGGGAGTTACCTTTACAGCCATGAATCAGAATAACAATGCGACAAGTGTCTAAGTGTTTGCGGTATTTCAGCATTTGGGACCAGACATAAGCAACACCCAGCCATGAAACAAGAGCCTGAACATAATGTGTCTGAGATCCCATAATGGGTCTGAAGTCATAAGCCAAATCCAGCTCTGGTGGTGGCAGAATCATGGGCATGTCAGTGGCTGACTAACCGTAAATCTTTTTTTATATGCTTCATGATAATATCTGATAGAGCAGTAAGGGATTAGAAATGCCCATTTAGATGCAGCTTATTAGACTTGAAAAAATGACTAATGGTAAAGGAATTAGCCACACAAAGTGCGAGATCAACACAACGGCTTCCAGAAGTGCTTGAAGAAATAGCTCTTATTCAAACGTAGCATGGTGTCTGTTTTTTTCCTACCGAAGCCTGTGGGTGAGATGAACAAGCAAAGCATGCCACTGGAAGAGACTTTCGTTGCTTGCGAGAGTCCAGGTGGCCCATAGAGAAGAGTCCTCCCATTAATTACCAGCCCAGCAGGATAGCCTTCAAAACCTCCCTCTAACAGACCACCTGTGTCTGGCACCCTGGGTTCCACACTCCTCCTCACACATACTGTCAAAATAGTCTGGGGTTGTTACACTTGCTCTGCTGTTTTGGACTGATTTGTAGCTGGGTTGCAAGTCATCGCAAATATGGTGGGATGCTTAAGACTGTGGTGAGGATTAATGAAGGGGGTCATCAATTAGATTTGACCCCAATGTACACCAAATCTAGGGGGGTGTTTTGCTAAATGTAGTCACTTGAATTACTAAAATCTATAGCCTGGGCTAGAAAGAACTCAGCCCTAGTATCTACTTCAAGCCAGTCTGTGTATTTTTACTTACTGTTGGTGGTTCCATTGTTCTTGATTCCACAAAAATTAAAAATAATCCACTTCAAGACATTTTGTAACAGTAACAGTAGGTTAGTTAAGAAAGACTTGGATGTGGATGCCAAAATCTGAGCCTTAATTTTATGCATTTTTTCCCTTCAAAGAAGCCCTGCTAGGCCATTCATGCCAGTTAGCCCTGCACACTCCCTCATTCAACACTTGGACAGCTTTATCCAGTCACCCCCTACACATCAACAATGCTAATTACAATGAAAATTATAACGTAAATATAAAATATGTGTCAACATTCAGTAGTTGGTATGATAATTGCATTACATTACGAACCTTTTAATTTTAGCTAACAGTCTTAATATATAATAAAATTTCGGTAAGATTAATTTGCGAGTGGATTTGTCATTGAATTTGCACTTGAGTGCCACTGACTTAAATTGTCATGTATCTACATGTCATGCTAGCTTTAGTTTACATTATGCTGCTTAATCATTTTACAATGATTATGTTGCTCAAAAGGAAATTTTAGGAGCAAGAAAAGCAAGTCTTGGTTTATGATTATTTTTGTTGCACACTTACAGTAGCCTATATCCCATAGCTTGGATCAAGTTTTCAGCAGATTGTTTTCAAACCCAATTAAACAACAGCGAGTACAGGAGTGTATTTACATATTTACATACCATGTGATGTTCAAAAATGTATAACATCTGTAGCAAATCATATTTTGCAAAAATCAGTTGTACATAAAGTGAGTTGTAGCCAATATTATCCAGGTAGACTGGAATTCCCCACTGGCTTATACTGGCTTTTGAGCGATTCACGCCCTTGTTAATGTGGTGTATGAAAGCAGTTAGAAACAGCAGCTGATCCAGCATGTAGGTTTCCTATATTTACAGCTCCTACTCTAATGAGGTTGCCTGCGTGCACACAAACAGAGAAAATAGCACCTATGTTTCATTTAGTCTTGATGGTAGGTCCGTTTTTAATATTTTACCCTTTTAAACAAATTCCACATAATTTTGATGTAACTGGAAAATTGTGTTGGAGGACAAAAGCTGCTTTTTTTTTTTTTAAATAAAAGAAACTGGAAACTTTATGGACCAATTGAAGCAAACCCATCGGAACACACTTTAAGGGGAATTCCTTTAATCATACACTTCTACCTGAAATATCAGTGCAACAAGCATGAAGAGAAATGTATGGAATTAGGCCAGCAGGATAATCTGGCAAGATGAGACTGGAAAGTCTGCACAGCTCAACGCAGCTCATTTCCTCCTGCCTTTTAATCACACCTTATATAGTGTTATCATAAGACTGTGGCCAGTGGAAAGAATTCCTTTGCTCTGATGCTAGTTTTCATGCTTATCCACCACCTCATTAGTTTATATTTTGATATGTAGTAGAGATGTTGATGGCTGTTATTGATGTTAGTATGGATGAATGAACGAGCCAATGCCTGACATTTCCGAAGTTGAAAATCGAAATCGTTGACTTAAAGGAACATTAAAGAATTTGCGAATCGTGGTAAGAACACGCTGCTCTTTACAACAAGGATGAGTAAACAATCATGGAAGAGCATTTTGAGAGTCTAAAAATACAGTGTTATTTCCGGTAATGGCGTCTAACTGTGACCTGTGGCTAGAGAGCTCGGGTATCTCCAGTTTCCCCAGACGACAGCTGAGGTCCTGAGGAGGCTGGAACCAGAGGTGGCATGCAGAGAGAAAGGGCTGCTAGTGTTTATTTATAACGGGACAGGCCCATGCACCGGCACTAGCTGCCATTCAGGAATGGGCTGTGTCTGCCTGTTAAAGGAACCTTGGCTTCACGCTTAGGCAGGCACTTCAAGCACCGACGCCACTATCCTCTGGAACACAGGACAGACGCAATGGTGGAATAATGTCTGACGTAGAAGAAGACAAGACAATAGTGCCTTGGGTGAGGGGGTCAGTGAGGTCTTGGATGAAATCACAGGGTGTTTTAAGCTACTTTAAGTAGGCTGCTTCACACCTTTGGTATGAACCTCATCACAGAACTCAACAATGTAAACAAAAGTGTCCGAAAGTACACTACGATGAATGTCCAGGGCCAAAAAGGCTCACGGTTTCCCACAGCAGCATTTCATACTATCATACTCGCACTAGGACCAGATAATCCGACACCACCTGTTGCGTTGGCCTGGGACCAACTGTACCACAGTATGCTGGAGCAAAAGCAGTTTCATTAAGATTGTGCTTTGATAAACCCTATGCCTCAACTCTCACTCAACAGCAAAAAAAAAAAAAAAAAAATTGTTTCAGCAAATATTCTATTATGGGGCTTACCCAAAGTGAGATACACACCACAGCACAACTGACTTGTGGCTCGATTTTGGTAGATTATACTTTGATTTGGTGTAATACTTGATATGAGAACGTTTTCAGTCAAAGGTAAAGCTGTTCCTTTACTTTTTCTGCCATGAGAACGTCTTAAGGACAGAGGACTTTGCGCTTTGCTGTTTCTTGACACTAACTAACTAATGCACGTTCTGCAACATTAAATATAACTATATACGGATAAAATTTATGATGTCATTGTTCAATAAATAAAAAAAATAGTGTTGGCTGTGGTATAAAAGAAATAAGACTCCGGGACTTGCTATTATAGGAAAGTAACTTCGCTTTGTGTCTGATCACATTACACCACGTTGCTGTTGATTAATTTTCTATTAATGCATTTCCCATTGTGTTTTATTCCTTACTTAATTTTTTGGCATGCCATCTTATTTTTGATTCCTGAGACTTACAACTTCTTTCTATAGTATTTCTATAAAAGTTCCATTTATTTACCCAAGTTAAGCCGACATAATAGCGATAATAATCCAAGTGGTGTTGATTGCTACCATGAATAACCCTGTAAATCCCTGTAATTCATTTCTCCATTACATATTGTTCCCTTGCCTTTAATGTCCGGGTATTGAGAAACTAAAGTCCTTAAAACTCCAAAGAGTGCATTCTTCTGAGTTTGCTTTGGATACAGTTCCAGCCTGATGAGAGATGCTCTACTGCGTATAACCACCTGCTGGCTGTTCCCAAGTTCATGGTCAAAACACCAAGATCTATTCAGGGCCAAGATCATAATTAACTGGGATTGGGCTGGAAGCCTATGTGAAAGTTTTTTGGAAAGGCCACCAGTGTTGATGCTGCAAACACTGAAATAGTAATCTGTAAATGACATGTGTGGAGATGTTGTTTAGAAACCTAACCGATGTGGTAGACCATCCATTTTGATAAAGCGAAGATGGAAATAGCTTCGCGTTAGATCACACAGAGAACATTTTGCCCACAGGATCTCAAACTTGGGGGAAAATAAGAGAGTTTTTAAATTCCCAAATCATTTTAACTGAAATTGTCCATCAAGTTGGTTTCCTTCACCTGCTTTCTCAGGATCAAGCTATTTCAGTACTTAACTGATTTAACTGACTAAAGCTTTGATATTGTGAAACTTAAGTGATTTGAATGGCAAAGTAAGACAGTAATATGACAAAAAATGCAGGAAACACTGTTTGTTATCAAGACAGTAAACAAAAATGTGTGATTAAACAGTGTTCAGACATTCAAGAGTATATTTTTGTACTTGCTTTATACATGTTTCCCTTGGGAAAGTGAATGTTAAGAAAATTTATAATTCAATTACGTTGAAGTCATGGTCCTTAAGGTCTCTAAAGGTACATTATATTCACTTTCCTAGGTGAAATATACATGCTAAAGGTATAAAATATGTATCCTTAAGTGTCCCACAACAATGACAAGCAAATGTAGTTTGGATGCCTCCCCCCCAAAAAAAGCTTTTCTTTCATTATACATATTCCTGCAAGGAAGCTGAGGTCAGAGTTCAGGATCTTCCAAGCAGTAATACACGACCTTAAACAAAAATAAAATACTAAATAATAGGATGTGCTGGATCAAGTGCTATTTTATAAGCTGCTGAATAATAAGGGTGGAAGCCATATTGTTAAATTAAACCAAATTGCACAATGCGTAATGTAATCATTACAACTAGGACTACTACGCAGCAATATATCGGCAACGTCCTAGAATGAGATGATTTCAATACTTGCCATCTTCTTATTTCATTATCATCATATTAGTCTTTAATTATGCCATAATTATCACATCTCGTTACATATGACAGCCAAGAAAAATAAGCTATTTCTTTCTACAGTCAGGATTTTTGCATCCCTGATTTTTTTTTATTGGAAAAAAAAAATCTTTGGCGCTTTCACTCCAGAAAAAATCTGGCAACCTCGGAGGAACGAACTACACTCATGCCATTTGCATAATCTGAAAGGGAAGCCCTGAAAATCAACTTAAGCAGCTACGTAACCAAAGTCTGAATGCAGCTATCTTTCCCCACGTACATACCTACACTATCAACTCTGAATACGGACCTGTAATAATAAGGAAAGCAGATTTGCCAGTAGGGAAACAAAGACTATTATTAGCAAAAATGCAAAAATGCTGCTCTGGCCCACAGATGAAGCACTGGTATGGTGAGGCGATCAGGCATGAATGAAATGTGTTCTGGCAAGTGACTGCTGAGGACCTGAAGATGTCTAGCTCCACTGACCCCTTTCTCACCCAGACTGAGGTACGCCTCCAAGGAGAGAGGTGAAATTCCTCTGGAAGGTAAAAATACCACTAAAACCACATAGCTGCAGGTGAAATTTCACCCTTCACTCAAAACCCCTTGTGCAAAGTGGGTGTGTGCAAGAGCAAACATCAGGATGGACCTCTGGGGTGTGACAGGTAAATTACTAATTAGCACTTTGGATACATACGCTATGACGATTTCATTATCTTTTTTTAAATTAAAACTTAAAGGAATTTGATATAATTTATCACAATATTGATATTATATCATCATATTGCCCAGCCCTGTTGATCATTATTGCTGAATTTTTTAACAGAAAATAATAAGAACTGATAACTATTAGCCAAGGGTGAAATTCTTGCAATTCCATAGAGAAACAGTCCACCTCTGGCCTTAGATAACAAGCACTGCCCTGTCAGTTAAAATCAAGACTTTTTTGGAAATCCACCACCCTACTCTTAGCTTAAGTTACACTGCAGCACGTCACAAAACAACCCTTGAGGCCTCACCAGCCGATGCCTGACAGCTTGTTTTCTAAAGTGGTACTTTAGAGAGCCAGTTAATAGAAACTGCCTCTTTGCATTCTCAGTCCACATTAAGCACTTTTTAACAATTGGACTGGACCACTGCTTGGCTTCTGAGCATGTGGGTCAGGAAAAAAAAAAATGCCTCAGCTTGGTTTTATTGGTTCAGTTTTGCAAAATACACACCTTTATTATACATATTGCCCTTAGCGAACTTTGATGCATATGGAATATCAGCTATTCCACTTTTTATGAGAGGATAAAGAGTACTGAAGCAAAGCGTGAGCTTCTGAATATATTCAAAGCCTCTTTTGTTAAGCCTTGTAGCCAGCAATTCATGCTGCACAGCCCCCTAAGCTGAAGCCATTGACATGCTTTCATAGTGACTGCACTGTAGAAAGAACCATGCAGCTTTTACACCTTCTCCAATCGGGTCACTACTGGCCACAAGTCAATAAACAGCTCAAAAAGGCAGGCCTCAGGAATGGTTTTGTGGTAAACAAAATGGTAGAAACAGCCAGCCATTGCTTGGTACTTTAGGCCACGTTCAGACTCGGTATGAACTTTTGTCCCAGCTGTTCCAAATACAAGTTTATACCAATAAGGAGAGGTCTGAACATCACTGTGATTCTCTGAAAACACTTAAAGATGATGCATCTCAACTTAAAGTAAACTTAAAGTAAAAATGTTACTTTAAAAGTTTAAGTTTAAAACTTTAAGAGTTTAAAAAACAACATAGATAAATGTAAGTCATCAATTAAATAACTACTTCAATAAGAGAAAACACTCTAGCACATTATTCATTATAAAGAATTTTAAATACTTTTAGGTTTAGTATTTGAATGCTTTCTTATCTAATATTAACTATACCACAGCGCTGACAAGGTCTCAATTCTGATTGGTCAGAAGGTTGATTAATTTTCTATAGAGTAAAAAAAAATATTATTATTATCATTATTGATAACATGACAAGCTGCAGTTTTAGTGTCTTATTAACTTCAAGAGAGAGAGAGAGAAAAAAAGAGTGAGTGTAACTATAGCATAAATGTAACTATAAACTGATTAAAGGTATGTTGTGTTTTTAATCAATAAAATAATAAAATTAATTAATAATTTGTTAGCATTGCTTTGGTATAAGAGGAAGAAAGCCATTCAAGACACTGAAGAAGTGCCTAGTCAAATTTAGTTATGAAATCTGATCATAAGTGGCCGTTAAATACATATTTGAGACACATAAATATGCCAGATTTAGAAGGCGACCTGTCTCAGCTATCCTCTTGTGATCAGATCACCCAAGACCAGTCCTGAGCGTGGCTTTGGCCAACCAAATAAGTATTAATTTCAGTAAGATCCAGGAAATCTACCAACTGTCTCTGCTGCTTCATGTCATTGCTTCAAAGAGTAGATGTGAAAATCTCCCTGATCATAGAATCTCACAATCTAAATGTCACATGATATCTTTAAAGTTGACTTCAATGTTATATTTGCATGAATTCTTGGCTTGTTCAACTGAGTCCATGTTGCACAAATGGTAAAACTTTCCTAATTTAAGACAACCACTGAGACAGTTGGGACATGTCAGAGAGTCAACTGCATATGGTAAGTAGTCCCTCTAAAGCCATACCTAATCAGGAAAATCTTCTCCAACAGCTGTGGCACTCCTTGTACTGAGCAGATTATATCTTCTCAAGACATTTCCCAGGCTTTGAGTGTAAACTGACCCTCTCTGTAATCTTCTCTATCTTGAACACTAGCTGGCCTCCTCAGAGACAGCACAAAAAAGAGAAACAGGAAAATTTCTAATGCTAGTTTTCTGAGGTCAGTATGTGAGAGGGGGATCAGGTGCCTACTTTGTATGCTTGAAGTAGTCTTATCCTGATTGGCTTATTCTATGGTTTAAATCCCTGACTTTAAGCTTCTTGTCATCCATTGACAAAGGATCAAGGAGTTGGACACTCACAATCTGCAGGATTAGCTCTATTGTGGCTGGGACAAGGAGGAGAATCCCTAAGCTCTAGGGGTGATGTTCCACCAGGTGCAAGCTTCTAAAGTTGCAGAAACTCAACAATCAAGTTTCTCAAGATTTATTTATCATTATTCTCAAGGTCTATACTTGACTCGTGGCAACTGTTGTATTTCAAGTATTGACACAAAGAAATCAATCAGATTAGACCATTGTGGCCACAGGAACCAAAGTATAAAGATTACATCAATCTTGGAAAGATGCATAAAGGCATACTGGAGTCAGTGGTGTTGTGACATGGATACACCACTAAGCTAAGAATTGTAAAAGTAGGTATTCACCCATTCATGGCAAGTAATCAACTGAAGGCACAGTATCATGTTCCTACAACAAATTAAGTCAAGTTAAACAAGTCAAATTATACAATTTATGACTACAACTTTAAAATATTTCATGGCCACGATATACTCAGTTTATGGCCTCAAAATATAAATTTTTGGCCACACCTTAGTAAAAAATAACCACCATGTCACCTCAGACCCTCCAAAGAATAATGACTTGAGGGTACTTCAGAGCAGACAGGAGGCTCTGTGAGTGCTGGATAAGGGTCAGGTAGTGAATGAAAAGCGGGAAAAAGCTGCATGTCCAGAGATAAACAGTGACTCAGTTCTAGCACTTGTCCAAGGTCAACACGGGACTTCCATAAGGGATGTTTCTACAATGTGTATCATTCCAAATAACTGGAATCCAAAAGGAATGTGCTTCAAAATCACAGAGGATAGTTACATTGTGTAAGGAGTTCCAGTTCACATAGTAATCTAAAGCTGACTGGTTTGGAAAAAAAAAAAATCCACATTCCTAATGTTTCAAATAACATATCGTTTACCTTGAGGCATTTCTATGATACACAAACTGCCAGCAAAACAATGTTGTATATTTAAAAAAAAAAAAAAAAAAGTTTAGCCTGGGGCAATACTTTATTATGTCGGGAAATATAATGAATATAGTATGGGTTGAGGCAGTACTGGCATTTACCCACATATGAAAAGTTTAGAAAGAAGCTGTTTGATGTCTGGCAAAATTGCTCCAAGGTTTAATTAAATCTGAGTCATAATAGTAAAGCATGCTTGAAATATGATGCCAGTGCCATTAAATCAGTGAATTAGTAAATCAGAATGGTACTCTTTTTGAACAAAGTCATAACGACCAGGTATGAAAGAAGTGTTCACATTTTGATAATTACTCTCAAAGGAATGCACAACATGACAAAAAGCAGGGATTTTTATTTTATATATTCAATTTGAGTAATTCAAATAATGTAACACTGAGCACCGGTAATAAAAGGTGTATCTGACAATACATAAGCAAATCTACAAATTACTCCAACTTCTTTTAATGCAACTGTAAATGACAATATTGTGTTGTTCCATACAACAATCCAGCAACACCGCACCACACCTACTCCAGTGCGGTGAAATCCTGATAAAACCACAGACTAAAATTAAACAGTACCCATGTCTTACTTAGCCTTCCTTCCTCACGAGTCTAAAATAAACAACCACTTAAAAATGCAGCTTGGAACAATAACTGTATGTCCAAACAGCTGTCTGTATTAAGTAAACAATGTGTAACATTAGGAGGTGTAAACCTGCAGAGGTACAACTCCTAGATGCAGATATTTATAGCCTATAAACATCTCTGGGCAACTGAAAGAGATACAACTCTGAAGAGGAAAGCAGAGTAGCCTGCAGTCATTGAGATCAGTCACCAAATATTTAACTACAGTGATAGTTTCACCATCTTTTGGCAATTCAAAAAGTTGCACTATCTCGAAGGCAATTCATCTGTCTGTAGCGTTTGCTGTAAGGTATAATTTAAAGGTGTGTCTGAACCCAGGAACACCTCTGCTTTAACATCTGCACACCAGCGGATTGGTCCAAAGGTACAAGAAAGCAAGGGGCCCAATCTGCCCATTCATTAGAAGCAGATGTGAAGGTTTTCATTTCCTACAAGGTAATTACAAGTGCACACAGATACAGTACAGTCTATGTGTGAAAACTTGCCAGGTGGGAACTCTCACCAAAGCCTGAGTGCCCTAGAGCTAATTTAACACCTTGTTCTTATAAACATTTCCGTTTCTGGTCTCAGTCTGCCAAGCAGGCCGATCATCTGAGGAACTGAATGCCTTAATCTTAAATCAACATGAACATAGTTTTTCTAGTGATCCAGTACTATAAAACAGGACTCATGGCATGCTACCCCTTCAGTGCCAATTGCACTTTTCAGTGTGTTAACTGCCCATCTTTTGACCAAAGCCAAAAAGGTGAGAGCACACTACAGTCAGTCAGGAGATTCCAGGCATTCCACATAGTGAAGTGGTGGGAAGTTGTGCTGACTAGCCATTCAGACACCTCAGCCGGGGATGATAAAGCTATGAAAACTTTGGCCCTGTCTCGCCATCTCATAGGGCAAACAAAAATGGTGCCCATTCTTCTGTGATCTCACTAAATCTCTGTCCCAATAGTTCTCAAGTACAAGGGAACCCCCACACTCACAAAACAACAGGCTGCAGTTGAGACATGTGCCCAAGGGCAGGTTTTGTTCCTGCGCCAAATAATTTGGCCGCGGTTGCAGTTCTGATGCCAGATTTCAGCCATGGTGTCCTCTTGAAAATGTCCTTCCTGTTCATGTCAAGGCCACAAAGGCAGCCCAGGAGATTTAAGGCCATGAGATTGAGAAGTTTCTCATGCTCCTCAGATGCTGTTCTAACCAGTAGGGCTTCCAACTGGCCATAAATCAGTGCTGAAAGGGCTGTTTAATTAGGCGCTTTAAAAGGATAATTGCTTGAGTTGGTTAGTTTTAGGTGGTGATAAAGCCTAGTACAGGGCAATTAAGAAGCTCGTGTTTGTTTCACTGCAGGTTGGGAATGGCTGCATTCCAACCTAGCATGTTTACTGTTAAGTTACAAGGTTTACATTTGAAATGCACTTTTACTTAGGACGAATGAGTCGAAGCATACCATTCTGACAAAAGTGAATTAACACTTCATTAGGCCCTGGTACTCCAAGGTCTTTCTGACTACTAAGGAAAATGGCAATTAATTAATATGATCAATATCACTTCCCTTCCCTTCATTTGCAACATTATTTAAAACTAAAAGACAAGAGGCATAGCTGAGCATGTGAGTAATGCAAACGCAGTAAAAAATACTTTCTATAAAAAGTACGAAAGAGTTGCCAAAACAAGAAATGCTTTCGGCTTGGTGTCTGGTAAGCTGAAAACAGAACATAAGCAACCACCTCATTTGTCTCATGGCATCTGGTGTCAATGAGCAGCCTGAGAGTTGCCCGTTTCAAGAGACACCACTCTCATATCAAGTGGGCAAAGAGTTCTGCTTATCCCAAGGAGTCAATATAAGGCATGGGTGGAGGCAAAATTGTATGCAACCACTTGTATGAAAGCCACAAACATTTTAGTTGGGTAACAATCCAGGGCAACTCTGAGAAGTCTGCACTGGAACATTTTAATAACATTTTATAAGGCATTCATATTTTAGCGACTTAATTACTAGGTTCTGGTGTATTTCTCAAAATGACGAAAGTTGAATTTTTTTGTGCTGGGACCCTTAGCATCTTCCAGAAAATCTATCCAGACAAACTTGCAAATGACACACCCATTTTAAATCAGTTCATATGCAAGTTCTTGCAGATGCTTACTGACATTTATGCAACACTGAAACAGCTGGTCTGCCTCTGCTTATGTTTTGGAAGTATTATTGATAGCAATTGCTTACATGCTGCAGCTGTGAGCCCCTGGGTATTAGACTCACAATTCTTCCTATTGCATAATATCTGCTCCATCTTCTGTATGACAGAATCATTCATGCATGTATGATATACCCGTGATGTGTTGTTACTGTATAGACTAACAGAAGGTGTCTAAATTAAGTACTTTCTTTCCAAATACTCAAATTCAGGTATCTTCAGAGAGATTATGCAGACTGTACAAGCCCACACAAAAGGCATATCTATGACAAGTTTCTCAACCACATCAGCGACCTGGAACTGCTCGCCAAGGACGCATTTGACATGGTGCCTGGAGGGCATTTAACCGGCATAATTACAGATGGCAGCTGATGTGTTTGAATCAGCCAAGGAAAACTCTCACGATTCGCATTCTTTCCTTATCAGGCCATAGATCCAGCTTTCTCTCCCACTGTTCATGCCAGTGCTCATCTTTCACTCAGACACACACACACATGCACAATCACATCTGTTTAAAACAGATGAACTACTTTGGACCTTTAGTGAGGTATTTAGTTGTCAGTATTAGTTTTGGAAAGACAGAGAGTGAAAAAGTTTCATTAAAACACACAAAGAACCTGATGATTCAATTTTCTGACTGATGACTGCAGATACTTATGAGAAGAAGAAACCAGACACAGAAGACCATTCTCACTTTTGCCTAGTACCAGACCTCATGAAACAAATAATACATGTTTTGTATAATTTTAATGCTGTAGTGAAAGCAACCTGACCTGGCATGAGGTAATCTGTCAAGACTTCCTGCTGTCACTAGGTAATACTGAATGTTCGTCAATAAACATGACCAAGAACTGGCTACTTCCACAGAAAATGGCAAGCTGCCTTGAACAAAACTTTGAAATAAATATTAAAGCCATGCTTCCGTGAATTTCAATCCAGTGACTACATACTGTTCCCGAATTTGTGTCACAGTGTCCAAAAGTTTGTTTTTCCACTTGAAACTGGTGTACAAAACTGCACATGCACTGCACATGCATACACGCAAAACTGCACATACACACACTTTCAGGAACATGCACCTTCAAGATTCAAAAGCCTCTGGCCAGCTAACTGTACATTTGTTAGTACACACACATCCATAGTTTGTGGGCAGAGTGTCTGAGGCTAAAGTTTGGTTTATGTTTCATTAGAACGGCTTCTGAGAAATCTCTGTAAAGAACTTTGGAAAACCCTAACAGTAATTCAGAACAGTAGGAGTCTCTTAGGGGTATCTGTCCATCAAATAAGGGGGCGGGGCAATAAACAGCAAGGCGTGAGCTGCCTGTTCAAATAAAATGACAAAGAGCTGAGAGTGAGATGTAAATGTCACCATTTATCTCAACCTGAGGAAGATTATACAAAAACAAATCTTCTAATGGAAGAAGTTTATTTTAAAAATGTGGAATGTTTGTAGGACTCTTCTCAAACTTTCCCCATACTACGATTTAAATTTGGATGGGGACTGTAATTTCAAAACTAGTGGCTAGTTAGTGGCTATGCTAAGTTAATATGTCTTGAAAGAGAAAAACATCTCTAACCAATCAAATTAATCAACAATTTTAATAACCATGTAGTGGGGCTAAAGTGACAAAGGGGCTAAATGGTACATTGTTTCTTATTTATCCATCAGCTTTTGAATACAGCCTGTAGAATACATTGTAACATGTAGAAACACACATGTAGTATACGTACATTAGTGTCTGTCTTCACTAATTGTTCAATAAAATAGTTTTTCTAGCTATAAGCTACTTGATATAAAAAGGAATGACACTTCCACCTCACTAGAGAGCAACTTTCTCAAACTGCCATGCCAAGTGCCTTTTCCTAATTCGTCAGAAACCTGTTCAAATGCAAACAAATCAGGTTTAAAAGTAAGACGACTCCTTGAATGCTTCCAGAAAATGGAAAAATGTATTACCGTAGGATTACCATCAAAATACACTTTAACAGTGGTCACATTCAGAAGGCCTTCATTGATGATTTCTTTCCATGAGAAGACTCGGATTAGGCAAAGAATCCTGCACTTACCATCAGCAAAAACCCAACATGGAAAGTATTGCAGCTGTCCAGAAATGAATCATTTTCTCTCATGGAAATCTAAATAAGAGGCATTGGGATGGTTATGGTGTGGGATGTGGTTTTGGCAGCTCGAAGAGCAGGTGGCTCTTAAGCAAATTAATCATTTCCAGTTCAAACATGCCTGCTTTAATGTGAAGTGCTTAGTATAGGTGTTCTGTAATGACTTGCTTTTGAACACGACATGTTCATGGAAAACAAAAATGCAAGGAGAAAGGAAAAGAAATAAGACGCTGCTGCTTTTATATATAGTCCCTACCTTAATCTTCACCTTGGAAGTTCCACAGGAAAGCCTGAGTAAACTTGCTGCAGGGAATTGGGCTTCCCCCTCCCATAGATAATTTTGGACTTCATTTCCCCAACAGGATGATGAATCAGCAGGTTATGTCTTTTTTCCTGATCAGGTGACGCTATATGGCAAAACAATATCTGCCTGTCGGGCACACATCAAAGCAGCGTGGCCGACCTTGGTATAAAAAAGCTGTATATGGAGCAAAGCACTTGGCCAGACTTCCTCCCCAATTAGGGCACTAGGAGGATGCAGACAGTAAAGGTTGGCAGGGTGGGAAGCACTCCCAGTGTGGCCTAATGCCAATAATGAGCCTTACCTCATGGGAACATCCCACCCATATACATTTTTCAAACTGGGCAAGGTTCTCCCACTGACCCCTCAGTGACTTTCCAGTCCCCCAATTCTGGTCAGACACACCTCCAATTTCCTGTGCCAATTTTACCATTTAGAAAATATTAAGCAGCATTTGACAATCTGGCCAATATATTATTTCATAATACATCCTAGCTGAATTCTCAAATATGACTGGTCAGAAGGAGCTGATTAATATTCTAATCTATTCCAAAATCAGAAGGCTTTGAGTTCAAATCCCAGTATTTGCAAGCTGCCCAGATCAATCTGTAAAACAATTTGGATAAAAGCACCATAAGAATTACAGTAAATGAATCAAGCACCTTTTTATCACAAACTGGCTGCCCAAAATTCCTTCTTAAGGAACCTCTTTCTACATGGACTGCATCATCTCCACATTAGCAATGATGGTCACATTGAATATCATGGTATATAATAGTGATGAGCGATAAAACAATCTCGATTTGTATCGCGATAAAGTATCCCTCGATGAAGATGATAAGCTGAAGGTATTCAAATTCAACCAATTTTAGCTTCTATTTATCGTCTAACTTGCCAAAATAAATGCAGCCGGATATCTAAAGGATGACGAAGTGCAGTTTAGCCCAAAATGTGCTGCCTTCCAGTGCTAAAAAGACATACAACCCAGTTGAATACACATGGAGTGTAAAAGTACGTTCAAGTGTTAGCTTGCCATGTGGAGTGGAGTGGAGCAGTGGTCATCCTGTATTAAAAAATATAATGCAATCCATGCCATGTTTTTTGTACATGACGTGTCATACATACCAAGTCTTCACAGTGCCGAGAAAAACATAATAATGAATAAACTCAAAACAGCTTCACAATAAATAGTGGAGAAACTCAAAATCAGTGTTATGGGGCAGAGAATGATGGGCACGTGCTCTGAGTGTTGCATGTCAGTGTTATCGTTGTCTTGGTTACGGAGACTCAGTGGCATGGTTCTTTAAAAAAAAGTCTTCCAATGGAAGTTTGCCTGTGAAACATGAGGCTGTCGAAGTAGGAAAACGGTTTAAAAGCAGCAAAAATGTGACTTTTTACATTGAGGGTTGGAGTTGTCTCTTATTTTTCAACATCAAAGGTGGCTACCTGTAACATATTTCACGGCTAAAGATATGACACCAATAAGTACACTAGAGAAAGAAGGATTCATTGGCATTGGAGTGACAAAGTGGTCACTTCTCGAAGAGGGGGGGGGGGGGGGGGGTGTTGACATGCTAATGTGCCCCAGACTACACGATTGCTTTGTCGCTTTATCTAAAGCCTCTTGAGTGGGTCGCAGCAGGAAGAGAGCATTGGGGAGTCGCAAGGCAAACCACAACCAGCTCTGGAAATCGGTTCAAAAGAATCCTGTTCTCCAGCTCTACAGTAAATTACAATGTTCACATGCGGTTTGTTATGGCTGACGGGGGTTGAAATGAAACAGTAGCAAAGGCTGGAGCCAGTTTCTACCTTGTAACCCTTGCATTACAATATATCGCTATTTGAAAACTCAAACGCCTTGCATGGGTGAGAGAAAAAAAAAAATCGTAACCAGTGGTGACATTATTTAAATATTTATGTTACCTAGGTTGTTCTGCCGTAAAATATTCTGACCCAAAGCCTGGAATTCCTTTCCATTGCCTTTCATGCAGAGGCTTAACTGAGATAAGCTGCCTCATAATTATTTAATAACACTCCAAGAGAACAGTTTAACCAACCACACTGTAAGGACCTCAGATTAGTAGTGCCTTTCATATCAGGACAGGTAAAGGCTTGCCTTTGATTAAAGGAAATAGAATAGTGTGCCGGCAGCTCAGTTTGCAAAGGCTTTTACAAGACAAGTACACACGAAGGAGGCAGTGTTTAGCTTGATCCTGATCCCAGTCAGAATTAGCAGTAACCATTAATTTAGGATGGAACTGCTTGCAGTATTTACTCAGTGTTGTTGAATACCGGAGTGTACTTTATAAAGTGTTGCTGGCACCTCACCCAAACCCATCCTAGATTCTTTTTAGTCAGAAGGTGATTCATTTTCCATAACAGCGGCTCTGACCATAGTTCCAAGTGCAAGGCAAACCACAGGGCGATATTAATGCGCTCGTTCAAATACATTATACATATACCTGTATGGCAGACGCGCCACATAATCAGATCAACAAACTTGTGTAATTGTTGATATGGTGAAGTTTTCTGTGGAGATGTTTACTGAGCAGTTAAGGAAGGAGTCTCCAGTGTCAGCAATTTGTAATCGGCAGAGGTAAAATCGTTCCTTTAAGTTTTCCAACATGGGGAAGTCTTCAGGACAGAGGATTTTGTGCTTGCCGCTTTTTTTCCTGTTGTCTTCAACAAGATTAACAACTGTTGATAGCCGCTATAATGTAAGTGGTAACAGCACATTTTAAAGTGTTTTATTCCGCTTATACCACAGCAATTTGCCAATGATAACGATTGTTATTTATTTTTATTGTACTTTTATTCTGTTTATAGTTACATTCAATGTTGTCAAACATCTGCGGAAAAGTTATTTTCTGTTATTAGAAAATAAGCATCGTAAGTGATAGCAGGAACTAAATTCTTCGCAGGCATTATACAACATTAAAATAATCCACGTAAGTGATAAGAGGAACTAATTAGTTTCTTTGGATTATACAAGTTTTATTCTAGAGTGTTACAGTTTCAGTTTTATGTCTTAGCTTCCGTTAATGCAAAGCCATTCAATGACACACCGACCCACGACCTCGTGCTCAGTCAAACATTCAGGACATGCTACGCATGACAATACCTGAATTAGCCAAAAGACGCCAAGTCAATAGAAGTCTCATAGACACAGACAACTATAAAGTGTTTGAAAGGTCCGAAGTTCAGTACCCTCGCATGTCAATTGAAGTGGGAAATAATTACAAAGAAACACTGGAATCTGAAGAGGGCTTTTTTTTGCCAATGGGTTTTATTTGGCGTTCCAGCATCAGACATAGTGTAGGTTCACATTATATCAAGCATATGGTAGTTTAGTTTAGTAGTCACCCATAATTAAGTCTTGGGAGGCTGTTTTGTCTTTGCAGGTCACCCAGCCTCAATCACAGAGACCTCCAGCCACACACCAAGATCTTTACTATGTGATCTGACGCCATGGCAGAATGGCCCAGTGTGACATAATGGGGTTTGGCAGCAGGTGGGTGGTGGTATTGCTGCAGGGGGTGTTGTAGTATGTGTGTGTGTGTGTGTGTGTGTGTGTTGGAGAGACAATGGTGTGAGGTCTTCTTCTGCATCAGGCGGTGCTGACTAACTCGTGTCCACACTTGCAAGAAGCTGCGTACCAGCTGAGATGCAGCTGTGTTTGCAGTCTGTCCCATAACTCTGTGAACTGCATACAGATGAAAGCCTCCGAATCCCGCAACGATGCATCACAGATTAACCACAGGCTCATTTCAACACACCAGACAGGGATGTGGGATCCCAGGCTTGGACAAATAGTTTGGCTGAATATAATTACTTAAAAAAAAAAAAAGAACATGTTGATTGTGGTATGTGAATATTCTCAGAACTGAAGTTGTTAACCTCAGTCACACCTCAATGTAGGACAAACAAATGGAGCTTGTCAGCTTTCCATGCATCCTGGCATGTTTGCGTTGGGCCATGCCTTTTACTTTTACACATACCTGTACAGTGTCTTACCACTTAGCACTTGTTTCCTTTTATTTTAAAATACTACAGCACGCTCCTCCCATGTCTGGCACGTGTGCAAACACTGAAGACTGAAAATTATGAAAGGTCAAAAATAAACCAGTTAGCAATAATGGGCTATAATCTTTCAAATACCGTACAACTCCCATTGTGTGTGCTAATACTGCAGTAATGCTAATGAAAGAAGTTGTTTTACCTTTTTTTTTTTAAATCTTTTTTAACCTACTGATAAAAAATGGTCAATTCTGATTGGTCAGAAGCTCCACATAAACTAAGCCTAATAATAAACTGATTTTAAAGATTTTTTATTTAACAAAGTAGTATGTATGATCATTGATATGGTGAAGTTTTGTGTAAGGATGTGTTTGTTTAACATTATGGAAGGAGTCTCCAGTGTCAGCACTGGAGGTTTATTCAAAATCAAGAAAAAACAGAGGCTGGTGAGTGACTGAATATAGCTGTTACAATGTAAGTGATAACACAACCTACTTGTTTCATGGATTTGTGGAATGTAGCTACAAATGGATAAAAAGTATGACTTTTTAATGAATAAAAATTGCAAACTGCTGTAGCATAAGAGGAATAAAACACTTCAGGACGCGCTGTTATTTTAAA
>CM040469.1:20068593-20080279 GCA_022758105.1 Pangasianodon gigas
CAGCACTATGTGGTATTCTGGGGAAAAAAAAAAAAAAAAAAAATCAATCTTAAGCACTAGACATAGCACAATGCAAAGATTTGAACCAGGGTTTAAAGTACGTCTACTTTACTCGAAAATGACTCACTCACTTTGAACAATGGAGGCGCTTCAGGGCAGACATTCGATCACTCCTACATCTATAGTGTGAGTGGAACGAGTGCAAACAAAAATGTCTGGGAAGAATTCACTCTAATCAACGATGACAAACTGTAATTTCCCACCGCAAGGTGTGTCACTGAGTCTAAAAAGACTGTTCAGATTTACACACTATTACATTATGTGCAGTACTATGAAGTATATTGCTTTACATTACACTTGCACAACTTTGATTATTTTCATAAACATTAAAGATTTCAGCATTTAAAACTGATTCTAAAATTGACTTCAAACCCATCAAATGGGACTGAGTGTCATTAAGCAAGTGATTTAGATAGAAATGACCGGGATGGTATCAATTATAAATCAATTCAATCTTGAACAAATCTTTTTTTTTTTATTTAGTTGATTTCGTCATACGAAATTAAATGACCTTCAATAGGCTGACATGCCTTAAATACTAAAAATAAACAATAAGTTATGTAGCACTATATAGAGCACTATGAGAATGGCATATGTTTATGCCTTAATTTGTAATTGTAGTTGAATTACATCAAAATGAAATTGTATTCCATGGCTTGAGAGTGGGTGCAAGGTTACAATAATAATTCAATAATTCAGGTTTATAATAATAATAATTCAAATTTGGGTTTTCAAATTCTGATTCATATTTTTAAAACACAACCGAAAAAAAACCCCAAAATCTCAGTGATGTGTGTTTTGAATTTGAAGAACTGAATTTGAGACGAATAGTCACCAAGAACTGAATTTGAATTTTCTACACACGATTATTGTAACGTTTACAAACCTTCAATCTGATCGATGACAAAAGTTCACTTACAAATTCAAATAATGGCACAATTCATAACTTTTAAATTCAGATTGTAGTGGCACATTTATCATTCCATATAGCACAGTCATACTCTACAAAACAATTAAATCTATATATATATTTTTTTGACTACAATCTACAAACTCTATTATCCCTAGGTTTAAAACCACTAAGTGATGAGGTAAGAACATAACCTCATTTGCTGAATCTTTCTGGTGACGTTTCTTGTGTTTTCCACCAAATTATTGGATTGTTCTTACTTTCATAGACTTTTCAGAGCAAGTATGTTCCAAGAGCTAGGGAACACAGAGATAAGGCCTGTGGGGATATTGTGAGAATGCTGTTGTGACACCCCAGGATGGGGTGGGGATGGTGATAGGAATGTCAGGGACGGTCAGGAATGGGCCAGAATTTCAAGCCTGTAAGCCTGTAAAGAATACAGCCTCTTTTTTTAATCAGCCGTCATGATTAGAAGCTTCTAATCCCCAACTGTTTGCCCTGAGTGTGAAACCATAAACCACAAAAGTTGACACGCAGCTCCCAAAGCAGATTTAAATGCACACGGTCTGGAAGAAGTCCTAATTTCCCAACCTCCACACTACACTGAACATGAAAACAGAACGCAGAAAGCATTGTGCACGTCAGGGATCACATGGCTAACCGAGGACTTTAAAAATGTGGGCACGCTAAAAAAAGTCAAGGTGATGCATGATAAAATAGAAAATTATCTTTCACAACATCCTGGGACTAAGCTGTATATGGGTGCAGGAATCCAGGTCAGGCAGGCCACCTAAGCTGCATTCCACCAGTGAAGTCAGAGAGCACATGCAGCACTATATCCCGGGAGAGACTGTAAACCAAAATAGTTGCTGACGGTCATAATGAGGATGCTAGACACCAATAGACTGTGCGCACGTCAAATAATTGGCAAGGCAAATGTGATTCTGCTGAAACAGCAACCCTCAGCCCATATGCATCATTTAGTCTGTTTGAACTGAACCCTGCTGCGTTGTCCTCCTTGATGCAGTTCTTTTATGCAGGTGAGCGCTGTAATCGCAACCATCTGAGCGAGATGATTTTGGTCCATTTCTAAGTGAACTCAAGTGCTTTTTGACTGCAGCGAGTCTCTGATTTAACCCGACTACAAGAAGTGAATCAGGAAGTGTGTTTCGGTCTGCAACTTTTTGCTGCTCCACTGTGCCGTGAGGTGCGAGTAAACCAAAAGACAGAGCTGTAGAAATGTGATGTGTTTGGACCATCAAACAAAGAAAACACTCTGGATGTGACATACTGATTGTTTTAAGCTAGCGGTTTATATAATTATCTAGTCGTTCATTTAGTGTCGGCTCTTCAAGCTTGGGTGATTTTTGAGATTTCTATGCGCGCTTGGCAAAAGTTTGTTTACATTTTTTCAGTCATCATACACTATATGCCCAAAAGTTTGTGAACACCTGACAATCACACCTATATGTGCTTTTTGAACATCCTTTTTTTGTTGTTCATTTAATTGTCTGTGCACTGTGAAACCAAACCAACCCAAAGAGCAAATGAAGCAAAAGTATAACATTGATATTTGCTAAATATGAAAGTGCCAAATTATGCCATGCACAGGAAGGTCCTGCAACTCATTTGCCATAAAAGATACATTGTACTTAGCAGTGCAGTTTTGGTTGGAGTAACACAAGCGATGTTCTCTTTGAGTTCTTGCACCCAATATGCACCAGCTATTCAGGCATTTTCAAGTTCTATAAGCACAAACGACACTCCATTACTTCATAAGGTTATGCATTAAAAATAAGGTTTCTAAACTTGAGTCCAGGACCCACTGGTCGATCAGACCATCACCATGCCCACTTTCAGGTTAAATCTTAACACACACAAGAGCTCCAAATCTTTGTGGTACTACAGAGATACAAATTTAGATAGATTGCAATACACAACTAGCATGGATACACCATTTATTTTAGGGAGCTACTATACTTGACAAAGCTAACATTGTTACTAAGCTACTTCTTTATTCTGGGCACAAACGAAACGTGCCATTAAACAGAGTACACATGTATGCTTTACAAACATTCAGGAACCAGCTAATAAACTGCTGACCTGAGGCATTAAAGGATTGATCTCAGTGTTGCGTCCAAATGAACCATTTTCTTCTTGCTCAGCGTTCATATCCCATAATCCTTTGCCTCATAAGCAGGTTAAGCATAAACTTAAAGGTTAAACTATAAAAGTTACTGTACTATATCACAAAGTGCATGTGCTATGCATGCGCATATTATATTATATAGAAACAAGTCATCATAAGTTCAGCTGGTTCAGCATGTTTATGTTCTTTTCTTATTTCACTTTCTTCATTTTAACATCTCTCACCTTAGGATCTTTTTACAGCTCCACCACAGAGAAGGTGGTGGTAGGGCAAAGCACAGAGAAGAATCCAGTAGCAATTACCAACTGATTGCTAACAGAGAGGCGGGGAACACTTGGTTGTGCCAGTAAACTAAAAGATAATAAAAAGCATCTATTGCCGTTTTGTTGGAGCTGATTGATATTTACGACACTGAAATTCCAATTGTAAAGCCAGGTTGCTTCTAGCAACTAGCTCAATTGAATCCAATGAGCCGTCTAATAAGTAGTAAAGTTGAGCTACAATGGGAAAAACAGATGTCCCTCGTTCTGAATAATGCAATTATAGGGTCATTGTGTGAACAATAGCATTCTGTGGAAAAAAAAAAAAACAGTAAAACTAAGGACATGCACATTACCAGTGCCCAAAAGACAATCAAATCAGTGTTCCAGCCAGAGATCTATTTTTGTATTCAAAAGACGTTTAAATGAAAAAGAAAAAAAAAAAACAGCCTGATACACAAGATCACTTGAATCAATTATATGAGATGGACTGAAATACCAAAGATTTTCCATTAACCAAAATATCCAAGATATCCGTTGGTCTTGAAGCATAACTCATATGGCATAGAAATGTTTAACTTCATATTAAGACTTTCATTCAATTATAATGCAACGTCTGTACTATTGGTCTTCAATGAACTCCACAATCAAAAGGCAATCAATTCACTTTGGTGCAGTTAAGGCATATTCATGCCTCAAATCATCCCTTTGTCTATACATGACAGAATGCTAGCAGTGTCTGAGTGCTGATAAAATGACCTACGAGTTAGTTGTATGTAAATGTATTAGTTAGTCCAACAAGCAAGTGAAAGCACCAGTGTCCTGCCCAGTCTGCCCAAGTTTTAGTTGCCTTCAATCCTAATTGTCTAGGCTAAAAATTGGTAACTAATAAAATGTAATAAATTGGTGAGCTATTTAAGCAAAGTAAAACAGACTAAAGGAAACAAAGGTTGCATTTGCATCATCAACAAAAAAGCTTTGGCCAAGATTTCGGCTATAAGCTGGAGGGTTTGGTCCTCGCACTTCACATAAAAAATATTAATTTAGGCTGGCTAGGAGACTGCAGGAGAGTTATGTGATAGATTTGCGTTGGACTTTATAAATAATAAACTAATAAAACAGCCAAATAGAGCCTTGGCCAGTGTGTGTAGTGCAGCAGGTGGTGGGATCTGAACAAGTAACTCATGCTATAGTTTGAGGTGCATCACATGACCCTGAAGCAGATTATGTTTAAATGTAACAAATAAAATTTTTTGTTTTGCTTGGTTAATAAGCAGTATCTTTTCCTGAGTCTACTTGTCAGGCAACTATGAATAAAAATAAATAAATAAATAAAAATAAATAAATAAAAAAAATAATAGTGTAATTGTGCCAAATATAACGAGATCAGTGTTATCAGCATCGTCTTAACCCCTTCATTTAACCCGACGAGATTCCATTTACTCCACAGAGACATCAACAACCATCATAATACTGAAACCAAAACATGATGTGCCAACATTTTTATATACAGTTGAGCTCAAAAGTTTACATACCCCTTTCAGAATCTGCAAAATGTTTATTATTTTACCAAAATAAGAGGGATCATACAAAATGCATACTATATGCTCCAGAAGGAAAAAACATGCATTAAGAGCCGGGGGGTGAAAACTTTTGAACAGAATGGAGATGTGTACATTTTTCTTATTTTGCCTAAATATCGTATTTTTTCATTTAGTACTGCCCTTCAGAGGCTACAGAAGATAGTTACATGTTTCCCAGAAGACAAAACAAGTTAAATTTACCCTGATCTTCAAATTCAAAAAGTTTTCACCCCCCGGCTTTTAATGCATGGTTTTTCCTTCTGGAGCATCAGTGAGCGTTTGAACCTTCTGTAATAGTTGCATATGAGTCCCTCAGTTGTCCTCAGTGTGAAAAGGTGGATCTCAAAATCATACAGTCATTGTTGGAAAGGGTTCAAATACACAAAAAATGCTGGAAAACCAAAGAATTTGTGGGACCTGAAGGATTTTTCTGAAGAACAGCAGGCAGTTTAACGGTTCAGGACAAACAAGGGACTCATGAACAACTATCAGTAAACAAAAAAACACAGCTGTGGATCATTCAGGTAACAACACAGTATTAAGAATCAAGGGTATGTAAACTTTTGAACGGGGTCATTTTTATAAATTCAACTATTATTTTCTCCTGTGGACTATATGTAAACATCTTTTATGTGAAATATCTTATTCAGGTCAGCACTAAATAAACAATAACATGCATTTTGTATGATCCCTCTTATTTTGGTAAAATAAACATTTTGCAGATTCTGAAAGGGGGATGTAAACTTTTGAGCTCAACTGTAGTCTAGATACACACACGTTTATTGCTTTAACCTGTATGATCTGGGTCAAGATGAGCTATTTCAATCTGTTATCATTTAAGACCAACAATAAACGGATTAAAAATACATAATTATGATTACGGCATGATTACGGCACAGCTTTCTGTAAAGACAGGTCTATTTATCATTTATGGAAGGAGTCTCCAGTGTCAGTGATTCTTACCAGTCAGAAGTAAATCTGTAGTTTTAAGTTTTCTGACATTGGAAGAGTGCAGTTTTTTTTTTTGTCTTATTAACTTCAAGAGAGACTGGTTTATAGCTGCTGCAACATCAAGTGATAACTGGAACTAACATGTTTCATGGACAACAATAAATGATATACCAAATATTCATCTAAAAATGTAATGAAAAGTAAGATGTGTTGTTCTTTAATAAATAAAAATTGGCACTGTGGTACAAGAGGAATAAAACATACTGTTATAGGAAAATGATTCCTTCCTGTTTGATTTCTTTCTTAACAGTACAATTGGGTTTCTATAAATCCTAAAGCGATGGTCTTGGCAAATGGGACAAAACATAGCAAAGTAACATACGGGTTAAGTTACTATCGCTTGCTTAACTGAGTTAACTGGCTAAGTTAAAATACTGTAACATGCAACAAGGCGGAGTGCATCAAGGGCGTCCATTAGGTCTCTTTTCATTTCTGTTAAACTGTGTAAGCTTCTTTTTGTGTAGAGTGACGAAAAAAAAAAAAAAAAGAGGTTTACGACCAGCAGTCAGCACTCAAGGTGTTCACATTCAAGACTGTGCATGGAAATAAAGCTGAGAAAGTTTACAGGCATGCACAACGTCTATGAATAGCTGGTTCCTATGGACAAGATTAGATCAGGAGAAGTACACTCCAGCAGGCGAGATTCCTCTGATGTGCAATAGTCGGTGTAAAATCAGTGTATAAGCAGTGTATAAAGTGTTCCCTTGAGTCTCTGTACTACTTTATGTCTTTATCACTGTGAGGAAAAAGGAGACCTCTCCTTGTCACTTGGGTGGTACCATGAAAGGTGCATTATTATGCATGATAAATTCATACATACATATCACCATGTAAAAGATACACATTAAAGATACAAAAGTAACAAGGTGTATTTTATTTATTTATTTTTTTGAGAATGCACCAGCTAAAGAAATGCAAGGGTTATTCAGTGGTGCTGTGCATGCCCTGTGCATTAGAAATAAGGAATTGTCACTTAAATCCCCTTCTGAAAGGAGAGGTTATGCACACACACAAGGTGTGTGAATGAAAGCAGAACACTAAGTCATGACAGAATAGTGCACTTACGTGAATAAGATGCGACCCGAGTATCAAGAGGATAAAAGCAGAAAACTTTCGCACTCCTGTCCGCGTCCCCATTTTGTTCCAGGCGGCCCAGGGACTGAGAAAGTCGGAGTTTCTCAATGCAAGCCGCCTGAGAGAAAGTTTTTGAGTCACTTGAGTGGTAAAGCGGCGGTGAGTCTCCGCGCCACACTCATTTACCGAACGGAGCCGTGTGCGCGCGCGCGCGACGAGTGTTGCTCCCAAAACTGCTCGGGATTGCGATATCCGTTTCAGCTTTTCTGCTTCCTGTTTGACCCGAAAAGTTGTGCGAACTCGGAATCCGACGCTGTCTGATGTTTAAAAAAAAAAGAAAAAAAAAAAGCGGACCAAAAAGCACGCATCCGATCTTACAACGAAGAAACGCCACCTACAGCTGCAAAAAAAAGTGGGCTGGGTTGCCAGATATGCGTTCATTTTAACCCAAAGTCACTGAGTTCCCACCCTGTCGATTTTATGAATTATAAACAGTAAAAAAAAAATAAAGAAAGAATAATAATAATAATAAAAATCGTTTCAAGTTATATTTACGAGCCCAAAAGTCATTTTTGCTTGATCAATGAGACCAATAAATTTGATCAAACACACACAAAAAAGATGGTTTATAGTAAATCTGGCAACGTTAACTCTGACTTAACTCTTCTAAAAAAGTACTTATAGAGTCATGCAGCTGATGCTATGTAAGAAAATACTGTTTTGTTGAATTTTTATAATTAAAATGATGCATTAAGGCTAATATTTCGCACTGAAAAGCACAGATGAGCTAAATACAGAAATACTGTACTGAGTTATGGTCCTGGGTTTAACCTAGTTGTTGTATTAGCGCCCTCTGCTGTTCATTAAACACACTGCAGTCACTACAGTAAATAAAGCAGGGCTTCTCAAACTGAAGGTCGCCTAGTTTGATTGACCAATGAAGCTCACAATCTCTTTTGTTTCATGCATTTATGTTGCAAATTAATATTAGAAATATCGAAGACAGATTTTGTGCCTTGGGGGTTGGGGGTTTGAATCCCACCTTCGCCCTGTGTGCGCTGAGGTTGCGTGTTCTCCCCGTGCTTCAGGGTTTCCTCCAGGTACTCTAGTTTCCTCCCCCAGTCCAAAAACATGCATTGTAGGCTGACTGCAAATTGTCTGTAGTGTGAGAACATGTGTGATTGTGCCCTGCGATGGGTTGGCACCCCGTCCAGGGTGTCCCCTGCCTCGTGCCCCGAGTTCCCTGGGATAGGCTCCAGGCTCCCCTGCAACCCTGTGTAGGATAAGCAGTACAGAAAATGGATGGATGGACACTGCACTAGTGTAGTTCAGCAATAAAAATGGATGAATTTCCCCATCCATCTACCTCTGCTGAACAAACTGGTGTTGTGTCTCAAATCACATACTAATGTACTATTTTAGACTGTTGTTGAGTACTAACATTGCCCGGTTTCCTATTACAGTTATTTTAAAAAAACAGTCTTCTGGATTTTCTAGATTAGTACATACTTTTAAAGGTAAGGTGAGAGTTTTCAAATTCGATACGCAGCCCATGACAACAATCACAACGATAGCAGGAAGCTTTAAGGCAGACAATGTGTTTAGCATTGCTGTGCATAAAATCACTAAACATTTTACAGTTTGACTTGGAAACCTGATGGACAGGGATAACTTGGCTCTGATGTGCCTATCTAGTGAATATCATTTTTAAAACTTCTGGAGTGTGAACAATGCTGCTTGTGTGCACGTGCATGCAAAATCATGTGCCAAGTAAACACCAGGTTCTTCTGCTTCAGGTCAGGCTGTATATGTTTCCTAGAACAACACAACACTTCTCACTAAACTGGTAAGTAATTGCAGGGAAGATTCCTTTAGTTTTTAGTCACTTACCTTACATATACTTATGTTACTGACATAATAAAATGTTCAAATAGTACAGTAGTCCTATATTATAAATCTGGAATTTAAGAATAATGCATAATAATAATATGTTCAAGGTTTGGGGTAACAGAAATTTTAATACACCCTGGAAGGAACACTGGTCCATCACAGTACACCATGCATACCCACACTGACACCTTCACCCACACCTAGGGGCAATTGTAGCCAATTCACCTACTGGCATACTTTTTGGAGTAGGGAAGAAGCTGGAAAAGCCAAGAGGGAACCTATACAGACAAAGGGGGGTGCAAAACTCATGCAAAACATGCAAAACTCCACACAGACAGTAACCCAAGCTCAGGATCAAACCGGAAACTGTAGCTGGACTATAACTACTCGCTGTGCCAACATACTGCCCATAATTTTACAAAAACCTATCAGTTGATAGTCAGCTTTTAAAAACAAGCCTGTGACTAAGACCTTAGCTACATGCCCGTGTGTGTGTGTGTGTGTATGTGTGTGTAAGAGCAGCTGCTTTAGATTTAGGCATTAACTGCAGCTCCCTGAACATACTGCAGCTCCAAGTAAGTAAGTGAAAATAACTAGGCAGAAACGAGTCATCACATGTCAACTTGCTCTGTAGATCTTTGGCATTTGTGGTAAAAACCCTAAATAGACTCCAGAAATAGGCACATTCAAAATTCAGCTGTTAGAATCCAAGCCCTCAGGACACATAACACCCATACTGCAACAGCTACACTGGCTACCAGTGGCGGCTGGTTGTGATATTAGTTGGGAGGCTAAAATCTAATATCTATCAATAGCTTGAAAATGAAACGCTTAAGCTTGAGCAATGCATTATATCACAAGGTCTCATCAGTGCCAGAATAAAAATGGTGTGGGGCAAACATTAATGCACATTCAGATCAAAAAACACTAAACATACAGTTCTGTCATCTGTCCTTTTGTGTAATTTGTAGTTTGATTTGGTGAATGTGTGCTTAGTCAATCTACTTTTAGTTTCTCCTCCATTTTAGGGAAAAAAAGGATGGGAGAGGAAATAATCCATCTCGTTCACATTCATTACACCTTGACTGTATTACACATGCTCCTTTCAAATCACTGCTGATGACGTGTTATGGAAGTGTCAGTAAAGTATGATGAAAATATCAGCTCAAATGGAGATCAAATTTAGGGGATGTTTCACTCTGTAACATGACTATCACTGCTAGGCTGCATGAATCTACAGTCTGGGCTAGAATGAAATCAGCCCCATCCTCACTTCTTTATACCATTCTGTGTATATTTCTTAAGACTGTTGGTGGTGCTATTGCGCTTGGTTCCACAAAAGTCCAACATAATCTTATTTAAGACATTTGATATCAGCAGTTTATCTGATGTGATGCCAAAAATTAAAACATTATATTGATGTATTTTTCAACAGTATAAGGGGGCACTTAGTCCTGCTAGCATATTTATATCAGCCGGGCCTGCTGGCTAATTTCACTGAGAAGGCTTTCTCCTGCCTTATCTCTCTGAGCTCTACATATCAGCTCAGACTCTCAGGTGGTGCCTAAGACCAGTCTGGCTTCAATAGAGGGCAGATCTTGTAATGCTGCAGCCCCTAAATTTTGCAGCTGCGTCCACCCAGGGACTCCAAAGAGACCCCCAGCAGGACTCTTGTGCTTCAATCTTAAAACATTAACTTTCGCATGGTATCATGCACACACATTCACACACCCATTCACATGTAGGACAGCTTAAGATAGGTTTCCAGATTCACATAGGTTTCCAGATTCCCTGGTTTCGTCCTACCTCCCAAAAAATGCTGGTTGGTGTACTGGCTACTCCATGTTGCACATGTTTGAATTTGTGTTTGCATGGTACTCTGCAATAGACTGGGGACTGGGGGCCAATTAAATTAAATTTAATTTAATTAGGGACCTTGGAGCACTTGAGTCCTTAAATAAATATCATAGGTTGGTTACACCATCTTGGTAATTACAACCCCTGGCAAAAATTATGGAATCACCACACTTAGAGGATGTTCACCCAGCTTTTTTACTTTATAGCAAACAAACAAATCACAGATATGACGCAAAGAAGGTTTTGTTCAATAGCTTAACATTCTGGCTTTGTTAAATATACATAAAAAAAATTCACTGACATTTTTTTTTATTAATGGCATGTCTTTTTCCAAATCAAGTAGAGGAAAAAATTATGGAATCAATTTTTAATTTCCATTTCTAAAACAAATACCGGGACAAGTCTAAAAATGCTAATTAGTCATCAGTTAAAAGGGAGTGCTTACACACCTTAATGGGCTGTTGGACTCAGCTAATTGAAAGGAAACATGGCTCCAACGAGAGAGTTGTCAGTTGAAACAATGGAAAGGATTATAAAACTCCTTCAACAAGGAATTTCAACATGGAATGTGGCCAAAGAAGTTGGTTGCTCTCAGTCAGCTGTGTCTAAAATTTGGTGCAAGTATAAACTTAATGGGAAGGTTATAAAAGGTAAACATTCAGGCAGACTAAGGAAGACGTCAAAGCGTCAGGGTAGAAAACTCAAAGCAATATGCCTTGAAAATAGAAAATGCACAACAAAACAAATGAAAAACAAACGGGTGGAAACAGGAGTCAATGTTTGTGACAGAACTGTAAGAAACCGGCTGAATGAGATGGGATTTACATATAGAAAAGCCAAACGAAAACCAGCACTAACACCAAAACAGAAGAAAACAAGGTTACAATGGGCT
>CM040469.1:20084738-20112201 GCA_022758105.1 Pangasianodon gigas
CACACACACACACACACACACACACACACACACAAGGTTCATTTATTTTCACATGCTAATTTTTCACCTTCACATGTTTTTCACGTGAACACTTATTACGCAACCTATGATCACGTGACATGTATATGTTGTTTCTTTAAAACAGATTTTACAAGTCATTTTCTTAAACAATAGATGAATCTTTGCCAGTTGATTGCTGATGTCTTGATTTTTTTTTTTTTTTTTTTTATTGGAATGTTTTCAAAAAATGACATTCAAAAATTTATGCAAATGAGGCATCATCTAATTAAATATGCACAGATACAGTATGTGAAGTGTGTTATGTTTTAACAAGTGACAACTTTTGTATCACAAAAGTCCCCTATAAATATCAAATGAATAGCCTGAACATTAAAGCTGCTTGTTCTGGGCTCCTGATTTGTCCAGCCCTGCTATTACTTGTGTGTTATCAACATGCACAATTACATGAAATTTAGGCCATTGTCAGTGATCATCTTGTCAATAAGAAGACTTAAAAAAAAACAAAACTTTGAGGACCTTGCCAAAGTTCCAAGTAAGAATATTACTGCTTTAGTACTCTTTTTGTTATCGGTTGTTGAGGAGTGGAGAAACTGTTCGCCGAGAAGGCATGCAGCTGGAGATAGGGTTGAGTGATGTGACAAAAATATCATATCATGATTATCAAAGGTGTTTTTATGATAGATAATATGTACCATGATGTATATAGTTTTGCTCACAACTGCCAGAGATACAGTAATGTTGCATGATGAGGTGCTTTTGGTTTGTAATTATTTGGGGGAAGAAAATTAAAGATATCACAAAATCCACAATATCTTGGAAAAGCATACTGTGCCATAATTTATTACGTTATTGATATTGTATAGTTATTTCCCCAGCCCTAGTTGGAGAGATGTGAATATACAGAATATGTTTGTGCCACAAGATTTCTTTCCTGCTGATCAATACATCTCTGTCAAAAAAAAAAAAAAAAAAAAAAAAAAAAAAAAAAAAAAAAAAAAAAAAAAAAAAAAAAAAAAAAAAAAGCCGTACAAACAATAAATTTGGTTGCATATAGATTAAAACTCTGAACTGTTTAAATAAGACAGTAATGCTTATGTTTCTATATGAAGTCTTGGGTTGTGGTGATGGCTGATAATAGAGGCCAGAGATCGACCCTTGACTCAACCAACCGGTGTATCATCTATCGTGTGTGTGTGTGTGTGTGTCTGTCTGTCTCAGTTTCAGTGCCCATCTCTGAGGTGGTTGCAGTAATGGAGGGTCAGGTGGAGATCCAGCCACAGAAGAAAGTGGAGGACACTGACCGAGACTTCACACGTAAGTTCCAGCCTGACGATGCAGACCACACCACTGAGCTGGTCTAAAATACTTCGCTTAACTGCTTCTTCTTCACTTGTCTTTGCCCTAGTGTTCTATATAAAGCGCAGTAAAACCAGTGGTGGGAAGGGGCCACTGTGGAGCCTGGGCAGGTCCCAGTTCTGTTGCCCCAGCCGTGACCTCAGGGATCAGTGGGTGACCCAACTCAGAAATGCACTTACAACACACTGTGAGTCGAGCAGCGTCACAAACCTGTTCATCCTCCCATCCCTTTTCTGTCTTCTGCTTTTCATGTGTTTTAAAAGTACTCAAAACTGTGATTTGAAATGTCTTGGAAATGTCTCGTCTTGGATGGCCGATTCTGATAATACAGATTTGTTTGTAAACACTGCTCTAAATTCAGGATGTCAACCAACTTTCTCAGTACAGAGACTTTATTGGTTATCTCAGTTAGGGATGCATGTATACCTATTGAATAATACATTAATGAATAAAAGTGTTGAGGTAGATTTTGATAGGTTTGGCTACTGTTAAATCACAAATAATGATGAGGCAAATCAAATTGGTCACCCCACAATCTCACTTGTGTCTACCTCTGATAAAAGTTGGTTTGCTAAGCAGTTACCTAGATTTTTGGGATGGCGGAAAAAGTGTGTTTCCAAACTGTGTTTTCATATGGTTCATTTTCTTGGGTATAAAAAATGAACTTATTTTACATGGATTATTTTTAACGGCTTAAAATAAGATCCAGAATACTTTTTAAATAAATGAAAATTAAATGTCTCTCCTTTTAAGTGACATGATTTAAGTCTAAGTCATGTCTACACATTTCTGTTTTTCCATCTGTTCTCTCTCTACCAGGTCCCTCTCGCCCTCACAGGTTGTTAGTGTTCATTAACCCCTATGGAGGGAAGAAAAAAGGGAAGCAAATCTATCACTCCTCAGTGGCTCCTCTATTTGAGCTGGCTGGCATCAGCTCTCATGTTGTGGGTAAGCCGCATGCAACACCACTCCGGTATCTTGGATGTTATCAAGTCTCACTGAGCCTGGCTCTCAAGTGACACGCCGTAGGTCTTTATCAAGAAGTGGGAAAGAAATAGAGCCAGGTGAAAAGAGAAAGGGGGAGAAAGCTGGATCAATTATTAAGCTGACCAAATTACAGTAGAAACCCAGGCTCTATTTAACTGTATTGGTTCCTTGTTTAGTAAAAAGATATCTACACCACGTGCAATCTGATCGGACCTGATAAAAACTTGGTGACAGTGGAGAGTTTACATTTAAGTTTTCAGATTCTAAGTCAAGGTTTAAATACTTACCTTTTAAAATAACATCTTGTTTTAGTGACTGAACGAGCCAATCAGGCGAGAGACCATATCTTGAAGAAAGATCTGACTGGGTTTGACGGGTAAGTGACACCATATCGTACCATGTCACGTGAAATTAGATCTTAATCAGCACCTATTGTTCAAGTTAAAGCATTCTGCAAACATTGAGCAGGTAACCTTAGGGCCCCTGTATATTATCACTTAGTGATTAAGCTCTCTTAACAATATCTGTAGTTCGGCATTAACTATAATTTCATGCTTTAGCAGCCAACTGTATGATTTGATGCTTTACGGTACAGCAGACATCGTTTTGTTTCCTTCCCGCACAGTGTGATTGGTGTGGGCGGAGATGGAATGTTCAGTGAGCTGTTGCATGGAGTGATTGGACGAACCCAGCAGGAGGCAGGTGTTTCAGAACATGACCCGTCTGTGATGCTGCAGCCATGTGACCTCCACATCGGCATCATTCCAGCAGGTTTGTAATGGGTGGTGGCAAACAACTGTGGGTAAGAATAAATAATAATGTTATAGGAAATGAATCAATGTGATGCAACTGGACGCAAAGCAATGTCACTGTAATGACCACAAAGTTGATTATTTTCCAATAACGGCATGATCCAAAATGTTTTATTCCTCTTGTACCTCAGCAATTTGCCAACACTAACCATTTTTTGTTACACATACTTTGAATGACGTACTTTTTATCCATTTATAGTTGCATTTAATGTTGTGGAACATCCATGAAATAAATCACTTGTGTTACAAGTTATAAACAGTTGTTCAATCACTGAGACAAAGAAATGCAGCTTGTCATGTTTCCAAGAAACTGCAAAGCCCTCAGTCCTAATGTCAGAAAGCAACAGGCTTAACTCTGACTGTTAACATGCTAACACTGGAGACACCTTCCAAAAATGCTAAACACCTCTTCACAGGAAACGTCACCATATCAACAATAATGTTTTTTTTAATCCGTTTATGTGGAACATCCCCCATACAAGTCTCTGTGTGCATCGTTATACGATACCACATTAGAACAAGTACGGTAATATAAATCTGTGATTTTCCTTGCAGCTGGCACTGTTGTCTGTGCTGCTTTTGTAGAATATTATTCAACACCTTCTGACCAATCACAATAGAGAATTCAACATCACTGTGTTTTAGCATTATTAAAATAAGTGTATCCTGTTGGGCATGGGGATATTGGATAGGGAGATTGAATTGTACTGTACTGTTTCACATATTTTTAATTCTTCTCCCCAGGCTCCACAGATTGTGTTTGTTTTGCTACAGTAGGTGTGAATGACCCGGTTACATCAGCACTGCACATCATTATCGGTAAGACTTTTGACAGCACGAAAATGTCACAGTGCTCCACTTAACATTAAAGGCGAAACGGTTGATTTGTTTTCTTACATGTAGAAATAACATGGAAGATATTTAGAAAAAAAAAGGAAAGAAAGAAAGAAAAAAAAGGTTTAAGCCATGACCTCAGCCCAAGCGTACTAAGTGGCTGAGAAAAGCCATTTGGAAAAAAAATCCAGTCCGGAATACTTGTTTGTGTTTGGATGGGTCTGCTGTTATTCATTTTATAGATGCTCTAAGGCCACCACAGACCCTATTAAAAAAATAAATCAAATCATTCAAACCTCAAACCCACTGACTTAACTGTTAGTCACAATCTTCATAAAAGAAATGAACTAATCTTACATAATGCACCTTTAAATAAGCTACATTATTTAATATAGGCGTGTACTGCAAGCAGTGCAATTATTATGGGAAAATGTTTTCATTATGTATCACATCAGTAGAGTATCACTCATGTATCATAGTATTTTCTTAGTAAATAAAAAAGTAGGTCTGTTCTGATAAGCAGAGGAGTGCCCTTATTTACTGACTGACGCAGTGATTAATGTTAGAAGCAAAACTGTTTGTTTCCAGGAGACTCTCAGCCTCTGGATGTGTGTTCTGTCCATCATCATTCCACACTGGTGCGTTATTCTGTGTCACTGGTGGGCTACGGTTTCTATGGTGACGTGTTGGCTGAAAGTGAGAGGCACCGCTGGATGGGACCTCTCAGATATGACTACTCAGGTAATTTCATAATGTATATAGGCTTTAGATGCCTATTTATTATTGTTGTCTATGTCACTGTGATATTGTTGGACTTGTTAGACTTTCATTTATTTATGCCTACAGTTTTAAGCTTGTGGGTTTTTTTTTTTTTTTGTGTAAATTTAGAATTTATATATGTTTGTATGTTATGGTTGTTTTGATGTACTTGAATATAATACATTTTGAATTGTTGATGTGGGAAATGGCCTGAAATGATCTTGGTCTTGGTGGACTTTCTTTCCGTGAACCAAACACCAATGTTAAAAAACAAATGACATTAATGAAGTTTAAAAACAACAACATTTCTTCCACACTCTCCATCCCTGTGTGTCCTCTCTGTTTAGGTTGTTTAGTGTACCTGTGCAACAGGAGCTATCAGGGAATAGTGCAGTATCTACCTGCGGACTCCCAGATCACCAGCCCCAGAGACAACAGTCGCTGCCTCTCAGGGTAAAGGCAGGGTTTAAAAAAAAAAATTAAAAATTCACAGTATAGAACCTTGTACGTATGATCCATTTTAAAGGTAGGGTCAGTCAAACACCCGCATTTTGTCACACATTCTGATAGCTTTAATGAATTATATTTTTACAGGAGGTACTCTGGTCTCTGAGGTGCCTCAACCAATCAGAACAAGGAGGTATACTTGCCTGTCAGTCATATTGCCTGTCTATTCAGAAAGCCCCCATATCTTATATTAGCTTCAGGCATTCAGCATGTTTGGGGTCATAACTTTAAGGAAACACTTAAGAAAGGGAATGTATTGGTCTGGATTATGAGTTTCAAAACAGCTACTTCCAGCTAACATCTGCCAAATCACTGACTGTCCCTTTAATGTAAAAGAGGTCAGCTTAAAATGTATTTGTAAAATATCACTTATAATAAATAGGTTTTATAATGGAGATAATACATCACTTGAGAGAGATGTGTATGTATTCTTGAAAGGAACTAAGGAATGTTGTAATTAAAAATATTACTGCTAGTAAAAATAACTGTGAGAAGATGTGGAAGCTCAAATTCTTACCAAGATATTTTGTTAGATAACCCAATGGGATGTGCATTCACTAGAGATACCATTATAATGTACAAAGCACAGGAGGCTAAACGAAGGTCTTGTTATATTGCATGCCTCTTCAGTACTTCACCACTAATGGCCTGAGCTCCTCAAAGCTTCCTGCAAGCTGTTGCTACTTGATGGGAGCTGTGTCCATGACTCCTCGGTACTTGGGTAATATGATCCCTGAGGAAACCAGAGCAGTCTATGAATTCGAGCCACTTGCTGAAGTAAGCCCGAATAAGATTACACGTGCGTAAAGAAACTGAAATGCACACAAGTAGAATTGGCCTGTTATTTAATACTCGTTAAGCACGGTGTCTTCTAGGGTAGGCCTTATTTACATAATGTCACGCTCAGCAGAGCATCTATTGTTCAATCCACACATTCTTAGTTTTGTGTGTTTTGTGTCTGAATAGACAGGCAATATGACTGACAGGCAAGTAAGTTTTGTGACAACCTGTTACACCTGTATGTCTACCTATGAAATGTAACCATGGACGTGTGTGTGTGTAGGTGCAGAGTATGCTCGGAGAGCACCGAGAGACTGTTCCCTCACTCAGACAGCTGCAGTTCTCTGTACAGCAGGCAACTCAGCCAATACAGCATTGAGTCAGAGGGTAAGACACATCACCCATTAACACTTGCAAGCAGAGCAGCCGAACTCAATCACAAACTATGTAAAGGTAGAAGAACTGAACCAAGGTCACATAATAAACACACTACTGAAATTCACCATCATCTTAGGGCGTGAAAAACAAGAACTGGACCAGTGACATGTCAGTGGAATTTGGGGTTGATTGGGGTAGATTATTTTACCCCATAAGTCCCTGTGAATTAGGCTTTCTATAGGAATGGTATCATATTAGAATGAGCACATTAAAGCAAATCACAGGTGTATATTATAGCCAGCACTATTGTCAGAGCTGTTACAGAAAATTAATAAACACTTTCTGACCTTTTAGATTCAAGAATTCAACAGCATTGTTATAAAGGCTTTTAAATTTAGTCAATGATACAAAGAAGAAGAATCCATATTAAGAGTAGAGAGTAAGAGTAAACCCATTTTAATGAAAATCTTTCAACATTTATTAGTACACCTTAAACCTCTGTAAAGTTTCACCTGAAAGTCATTGCTGCTACCCCTGCATTCGAGTATCATTACTTCTGGTTGATACCCATCTTGAGCATAGACCATCTAGCTGAAATCCACTGGTACTAAATCGGTGGCTAGTAGAAAAAGCCCAGTTACCAGTTTTCTGGTACAGAAATTCTGGTGCAGATGAACAAGGCCTTTAAAGCTAAAGTGATTCAGGATAGTATGATTACTGTGAGAAGCTTTGTGAATACTGGACTGGGGATCATGTGCATATTTAGTCTTTATCTGTGGACAAAGAGGTAATGACTCTAGATCAGATGTTATTAAAGTCAAAAAATGACTTGTTTTGAATACCCTATTTTTTGTTATTTTTCATCAAGAAACCCAAATACTATGTATAGACAGGTGACAGACATGGTGTTTTGGGCCACCACAAGCAGCCAGAACTGCTTCAGTGCACTTTGGCATTGGTTCTGTGAGTCATTGGAACTGAGAAGGGACACCATTTTTCCAAGAGATATTCCCTCAGTTGGTGTTTTGATGATGGTGGTGGAGAGGTTGGGTTGAGATCTGGTGACAGTCAAGGCCATAGCATATGATTTACATAATTTTCATTCTTGTCAAACAATACAGTAAGCCTGTGTACCCACTGGTTGGGGGTGGGGGTGGAAGAGACCCCTCCAATCTGGATAGAAATGCTTCATCATAGGATAAAGGTGATCAGTCAGCAGAACTAGGTATTGATTTGTAGTGACCGAAGAAACCAGACCTGTAGTGAGCACATGAAACTTCATGCAGACAGTAACATAGGTTCAGGATGGAACCAGATTTTATAAAGGTTTAGGGTGACTTAAAGTGACTTGTATAGGTGAAGGGTTTGGAAAGGTTATTCGAAGCCCAGAGACTTTGATGACCTAAGAATGTAAAAGGTAGCAACCCACAACCAGTTTGGTCCAGCATTAAGATAGCACTCATGATTTTAGAGGTGCTGTTCCAAGTTTAGTTAACTTTTTAAGTTGACTCAATTTGTTTTCTCATTGTTTGCCCTCAGGTGAGTGGTTAAGTGTTGAGGGCAAATTTAGGTGTGTGTCCCTCACCTGCATGTCCAGCTCGTGCCCACGGAGCCCCAAAGGCCTCTCACCCTCAGCACACCTGGCTGACGGGACAGGGGACCTCATCCTGGTGAGGAACACTAATCCCCTGGGTTTCCTCACGTACCTGCACAGACACACCACCACGCAGGATCAGGTGAGGACGACTGTATTCAGTGTTTCCCTCTATAGTTTGGTAACTCTGAAATTAATGTTGCTTTAATTTTAGTTCTGTTTTGGCTAATAATTTGACACGTATTTGGAATAGGTTTTATTGTACTGATCATTTCCTTGTTCCTTTCTTCCTTGTTTAATTCCAAAAGGCTTATTATCCATAAACTAGAACATAATCAGTGCACAACAATTAAGCTAAGATAAGAATGAATAAGAATGAGGAGTGAAAATGTGGAACCATCCATGGTTGCTCAAATTTTAGGGGATAAAAGCACCAAATAATTCTCTGTTTAACACATTCTGTGCTTTTATATAAGGTTAATATACACATGTATACTATGCATATGCCCGTCCTGACCATCAGATAATCATGAACACATTCACTTAATATGATCAAATAACTTTTTATTTTTTTTAATTAAAAAAAGATTTTCACTGTGTGCTCAGGATAATTGTTACATAACTCTATATAGTGTGTGTTTAAATAAATTTCTAATGCATTATAATTAAAAACAACACTAAGTACCATCTGAATATAGGCTACAGAAAATCTTTTTTGGACTGGTGAGAAATTGAAGAACGAGTGTACGGTAACTAACTCCTTAAAACTCTGGTTTTAGTTTGACCTGCCCTTCGTCGAGGTGCACCGCGTCAAGGCAGCGCGCTTTTATTTTACTCCCAGTGAGGAGGAGGACGATGAAGACAAGCCAAAAGAAAGGCAAAACATCACAGCAGGTATACTGGGGGATCCTGAGATGCTGCGTGAAGGCGACGTTGAGTCCGGCAGGCTCGGCTCCCGGCAATGCCTTGCAGGAAAGCAGAGCGAACAAGGGATGAAGGAGAAAGGAAAGAAGAAGAGAGATTATCTTTGTGGGCTGTGCTCCAGTAAGCAGTCTGCTGTGTCTGTGTGGAACTGTGATGGAGAGATTCTGCCGTATACTGAAATCTTATGCAGGTAAGGGCAGCTTTTTTTTTTTTTTTTTAATTTTAAAAAAAGGCCATCCATTATGTCATTACCCAAATTAAAAAAAAAACAAAAAAACATATTGGATCAAATTAAGACCCTCCTAAAATAAAATGTTATTTTTCTAAAATTTTTTACAGTAACATTCCTATATTGAATAATGGGTTATACACAGGCATTATGAAATATTAGGACTCCTTGAGCTTAATCTGCTGCTTATGTGCTAAAACTATGCATATTTGACAGGTTAGAAAGATAAACTGTGGTTCCTGAGCTTATTTGATAATAATTGGTCATACAAGACATTTTGGGTTGTAAAGTAAAAACGTTTACATTTCAGCATGACACCATGCTGAAAGTGTTGTTTTTTGTTTGTTTTTTTAGACTGTAGGCCTGAGTGTTACTGTTTTGAATGCAATTTGTTAATGTGCTCCATGAGCTACTTTTTGGTCATAGGCCTGAGTTGAAAACCATTGGTATAGCCTATTAGGGTGTCCCCTTACACATGTATCTGTGGATCTGTTTCCCTCCATTGGTTCTCATCTCTATTCATTTGAATATTTCCTAACTCACATTTGCCATGGCTGCTTTTCTTTTTTTTTTGTGTGTGTTCCCAGAGTACACGGTCAGCTGGTGCGTTTGTTTGCGAGGGGCATTGAGGAGGACACAGGCTCCCAGAAATACTGTGAGGGAAGCAGGAATTGCAAAGGGAGATGTTTTTTACACAATTAATATTAACCATAAAAATTCTATAAATAAGAAATATAATGAATTTCATATTTAAGTTATAAAATACAGTAGAATATTGCAATAAACATAAGCACATGGTTCACATCTTTCATGTTCAACATAATTTTTATTAAGAAAACAGTTAACGTAAAAAAAAAAAAACAAAAACAAAAAACCAAACATTTAGGTATGAAATGGCATTTTTTTTATTTAAGACTGAACTCAGAAGTATAGGAAAACGTACAAGCAGATGACTGCAGCACATTCCAGCTTGTTGTTAACACTGTGTTTATCCACTTAACACATTCCAGTTTATACCAGACCACTGATTTATCCTCTGAGCTGAGTGACAACACTCCCCCCGGCTAGGCCATGTACCTGAGAGCAAGAGTCACAACCACAAGGGTCAGTGATGTGACGTCTCAAAACACTCAAACTTGAAGACATGAAGACTGATTGGAATGTGTCCGGACCTGGCCTAGCTTGAAGATTAAGTGATTTATAGCACGTTGGAAAATTTTACACAGAATGGCATCCGATCAGTATATTGCACTCTGTTATACCTTGCTGACTCACTGTGTGTGGCAGTTTGTTGCGCCACACACCCATTCACACACCCATGCATACACGTCTGAAAACTAAACTAGCCTTCTTAGCTTTCGGGAAAAACCCTGTATTGATCTGAACACGTCAATAATACACATAGGGCTCAAAAAGGGCTAGTCCACTAAAATACTGTAACATATATACTGTACAAATGCAGGAGTGAAACTATTGTAATAATACTGCAAAAGTTATATAAAATAGTGAACTTTTTGCTTTTAACTCGTAAACCACTGCTACACACCACAGCAAACAGCATTTCTATAAATGTGCTTACATTATGCTGTTCCTGTCATTCTTTGAGGAAAAATAAGGAAGGTGAAGCTCATTGCATGGAATAGTTTAACTAAAATTTACTGTGCTGTGATTTGGTCAAAAATTGAAAGAGAAAGATGAAAATGAGAGCTTGCAAATTACAATCAAATCAAACAGAGCACAGTCAAGAGAAGCATTACCACTAAATGAAGAGGTATGGAGTGTAATCAATCATCATGATTTGGGGGGGGAAAAAAGTAGCTGTAAACATGTTCCCAATTGTACAAAACATTCACAGAGGGGGGAAAAAAAGTGAATTTGTAGAAAATAGAAATCTCAAGTACATGGGGAGTTAACACTTTCATTGATTAACAGGTTCATCTCCTGAATTTGGGCTTGATTCTCTTTGGCAATTTAAGTCTTAACAATCAATGATCAGTGATTGGAGTGTTGCACGGGATGAGGGTTGACCCACTTGTACGTTCCTCCATAGTGGAATCCCACCTTCTTCATCAGCTCGTCTGCCTCTTTAGGTCCACGGCTAGTGACGAAAAAGAAAACGGCATTCACTTTGACCGGGTAAATCAGGTATTCAACTAAAAATCATTGTCATGATGGATGAGAGATCCTACCTTCCATATGTGTAAGAGATTGGTTGTGTCCTTTCTGATTCGATCTGGTGGAGGAGAGGAGTGAAGATTCTCCAGGCTTCCCTGAGCTCATCACTGAAACACACACACACAGACAAGAAGACATAATTTGGAATCGAATCCACCTGCAAGTTGAGTTATACAGCAGTAATGTGATGTAGGATTGTTGAAAATAAGACTCACCTGCGCACAAAGTGCATCTGACTTCCACTGAACACATCCAGAATTAGACGCTCGTAGGCATCAGGAAGTTTCACGTCCTGTAGAAGGGAGTAGCGGACTCGTATTATCATTTTATCTGTTCAGTGTCTATATCTGACCCAGAATACATGCAGAATTTAAGGACATCAAGTGACTTTTAACTGTGTCTGATCTGTTCCAGGCAAAACTGTAGTTAATACAAAATTAGCCTGAATCCCAATCTGACAGTACAGACTGAAGTTGTGTTGCAGTTGCACATACCAGAAATGTCGGGCCCATCACGTTTTAGTTGATGTATGAAAGTGGGCCAAATTGGAAATTTTAAAAAATGTAGCCGATCATCATACACATAATTAAAATTACCAAGACACTATATTGCCAAAAGTATGTGGCCACCTGACCACTCACACCTTTATGTGCTTGTTGAACATCCCATTCCAGATTTAGTTTCCCTTTGGTGGTGTAATAACCACTAGATTTTGGAACGTAGCAGTAAGGATTTGCCCATTGAACCGCAAGAGCATTATTGAGGTCAGGCACTGTTGTAACACGAGTCAGTGTTCCAGTTCATCTCAAAGGTGTTTGGTGGGGCTGAGGTCAGGCCTTTGTGCAGGCATCTCAAGTTCTTGCACTCCAACCTTGGCAAAGCATGTCTTCATGGACCTTTCTTTATGCACAGGGGCATTGTTATGCTGAAACAGGTTTTAGGCCCCATTGATCCAGTAAAGAGAAAATTTTAATTCTGCAGTATTGAAAGACATTCTAGACAATTGTTTACTTCAAACTTTGTGTCAATATTTTGGGGAAGGCCCACATATGCATGTGATGGTCTGGTGTCCACATACTTTTGGCCATATAGTGCATGATTAACTTTTGTTTTAAAGTTACAATAAACCATGTAGTCAAAACTATGAAAATAATGAACACTGGGTTTACCCACTACATATGCAAAACCATGATCATGTAATCTGAGTAGAACACTTATCATTACCCCTACGGTACACAGTCACTGTGACAGACGTGAAACTGTAATGACTGAACATTTTTGCCTTGTATCTGCTACGGTAGGTCAGGTCCAGTTCCGTCTCCTCGGGGTTGAAGTACACTCCAGGCTTTTTGCTCATCATTTTGGCATAAATAGCCTCATCAGGCTGCACACGCACCACCAGCTCATTCCTCTGGCACTGTGCATTAAAGATGTCACCTGGCACATCAGTGAACTGCAGCCTCACCTCAGCCTTGCGCTCGTTCAAGGCCTTTCCACAGCGCAGGATGAAGGGAACCCCTGTTTGAGAGAAGAACAAACAACAGAAACAAAAAACGCATATCACCACAGAACAGGCAATCATGATCTCATGAAGAACAATGAGTTCTTTCCTTGCTGTCTAGTGAGAAACAGCATTTGAATTTGATTTTTAATAAGCATGTTGGTGATGTCACACCTTCCCAGCGTTCGTTATGGACGTAGAGCACTGCAGTAGCGAAAGTGGCCGTGTGGGAGCCTTTGGGAACGGTGGGGTCGTCCAAGTAACCCAGTTTAGCTTCCCCTTCCCCTTCAGGGTTTCCCACATACTGCCCTAACACAACATCATGTAGAGCCACTGGTGCTATGCACTTCAATACCTTCACCTGAAGGGTATAAAGAGACATGAGAGAATTTCAGCTGAAATCACATTCCTGCATTCAACCACTGAGTGATTAGAAATATTTGTTGCTCTGAGTACAGTTTAACTGTTTTTGAAATCTGCCCTGAGGAGATGAATCTTCATGTTTTTAGTAAATGGTGTCTGATGTTCTCATGATACCTTCTCATCTCTCACATCATCCGAGTTGGTGGAAGCAGGCTTCTCCATGGCAACCAGGGTGAGCATCTGGAGAAGATGATTTTGCATGACGTCACTGAGAGGAGGAAGGTGAAAAGGAAGTGAAAGAAATGCTACTTCCTATGTAAAGGAATAACCAAGCTAATAACTCTAATTTTCTGGTTGGTTAAGAAGACTTAATCAAATTTTTCAATCTTCAAAACATTTCAAAACACGTAATGCTTTCTTACCGGATAATACCAAAGTCATCGAAGTATCCTCCTCTCCCATAAGTTCCAAAGGGTTCTTTAAAAGTGAGAACGACGCTGGCCACACTTTCTCTATTCCAGATAGGGCCAAAAATTCTGTTCCCAAACCTGGAAGAAACCACGGGAATAATGATGTTTGGTTTTAAAAAAAAAAAACTTGCCATGCTGCTTTGCCATGTTTCCATGTAAATTATTTGCATATTTAAAACAAATGACATGCACATTTACAGTCAAATCAGAAGACATTTAAAGGCAGGGAAAAAGCAAGTAACTGCTATTGATGCATTGTGTACAATGTGAAACGGGAGGTGAAATAAGGTTAAAAAAAAAAAAAAAAAAGGTCAGTTTGGATCACAGGATGTCTTTAAAAGCCAAACAGGATGTAATCCACAATCAGACTAATTTTATAGACTAATTTTAAATTTACAGAACCACTCAAATCCTCAGAAAAGCTCTTTCATTGATATGTGTGTTCTTTTGTAAAGTTCAGATGAGGAGGATAATTCAAAAGAAGTCACATGATTAAATGTAAACCAATCAACTGTATTCAGAAACTTGTCTGAACAGTGTGAAATGCATCACCTGAGTACCATGAGGTTCTGCACCATCTCCTTGCCCAGATAGTGGTCTATACGGTAGATCTGATCCTCAGTGAAGAGGGAAGAGAGGTGTGCTGACAGTTCCTCTGAGCTCTGCAGATCCCAGCCAAACGGTTTCTCCACAATCACCCTGCTCCAACCCCTAGAGAGAGAGAGACACGCAAATAGAGATGCAGAGTTAGAGGGACACCGTGAGAGGCCGAAAGATAGAGAGACACAAAGAGACACAGACAGATGTGCAGAGAAAAAGATGCAGAGAGAAAGAGGAACACAGAAAGAAAGAGAGGGAGATAGAAAGAGAAGGAGGGACAGAGAAGCACAGGCTGACACAGAGAGAGACAGACAGCGAGAGAGAGGCACAGCAAGAAGCAGAGAGAGATACTGAAAGACAGACATGGGCAGAGAGAACGAAAGTGAGAGAGACATAGATGTAAAAAGAGAGATGCAGAAAGATAGACACACAGATGCAAAGAGAGATATGCAGAAATGGCGAGGAAGAGAGAAAGACAGAAAGATGAACAGTCATCTTGTTTTGATTAACAAAATCATGATGTATTATCAAAGCATCCTCTTGAAAATCCTCTTAATCACAGACTGAAACAGGTCTATCATATTTTCATTTGTATTACTCAGGGTGTTGCTGCAGGGACAGTGAGAGTGTGATGTGGTGGTGGTAGTCACTGACTTGTTGCTCATGCAGTGCTGGCGAATGTTGGAGGTGACGTTGTGGTAGACGGTGGGTGGCAATGCCAGGTAGAAGATGTAGTTGGCACCTGTACCATGGCACAAAGAGTTCAGGTGGGACTGCAGCTGTGAGAAAGACTCTCCCTCTGTGTAGTGTCCGGCCAGGTAAGAGTTCCTTTGGAAAAATGCTGAGAGACGCTCATTATCCACATCTTTAACCTGACATGATGAACACAAAATGATGTCAATAAAGTAGTCTTCTTAGTCCTATATTGTTTATTCACATTTATACCACAGCACTGTTAAACTCTCGATTCTACATTTGTTCTTAGCATTTTATATAGTTAGAGATACATCACTGGGACTTGTATGGGAGATGTTCCACATAGTCTAAGACTAATAATAATCTAAAATCAAAACAAGAAAGGCATATATCATTGATGAAGGTTTTCTGTAAGGAGTTTATTTCAAATTTATGGAAGGAGTCTCCAGTGTCAGTGCTTTGTAACAGTCGGTAAGTTTTCAGCAATGGGAAAGTCTTCAGAGATTGAGGAGGTTGTGCTTTGAGATTTCTCGGCTACATTTTTGTCTTGTCTTTTTGTATCAATGTTAAAATAATAAATTATGTACTTTTGGCTAATTGATGTGGCATAATAGTTATAAAACACTTTGGAATGTGCTGTTATAGGAAAACAATGACCTTCAGAGTTGTAATAGTAACAATGCTTCACCTCAGTCCGAATCACACCATCATTGATTATTTTCCTATAACATGCCCTGTTCTGTTTTATTCATTACTTCCTTAATTATAAAACATATTGATCCCATTATGGGATGCTGACGTGCTATATAATTGTTTATTTCATGCTAATACCTAATAAGAACACTTTTTGACCTTCACCTTCATGTACGGTAAAGAGGCAGCCCGGATGTCATCCATGGTCAGGTGGGAACGCGCAAACCCAACAAAGTAGGTCTCCTCTGGTAGGAGTCCATCCTTAAAGAGCCACCTTAAAAACAGGATTAGTTGAATAACTGAACACACACACACACACACACACACACACACACACACACACACACACACTACCAGTGTTCAGAGACTCACCAAAGGGTGGGGTAAATCTTCTTCTTGGCAAGATCCCCCTTTAAAAAGAGAGAGAGTATAAAAACCAAATGATTTTCCTTTTTTGGCTTGTAACGTCTACTTCATTGGAATGTGTGACACTGCCCACTCAGTGTAAGTGAAGAGCCAATGTTCCTTGTACCAAACCTAGTGACACTTTGATATGGCTCAACCCAAAGTTAACAGGCCGTGAAGCATGAGTCTGCAAAACACAACATAAAGGAAGCCCTGTCCCTCATAAAACCTGCTTTACAACAACCATGGAAATGTGAGTATGGTTCTCTGTATCTCTGTGGCACAGCCCTTTAAATGAGGAAGTGGAGTTTCACAGTTCAGACTAGTTCACAAATTTATGTATGAAGATAGTCACTGTATACAGGTTATGTCTTAAACTGTACAGTACCATATTAAATAACATGTCAAACATGAATGAGACAGTTGCATAGTCAGTTCGCCTAGGGCGATGCATGTAGTCATCTACGCTGACAAATTTAAGAGTAGTATGTGGTTTAGTTGTAGTATTTATTATTTTTGACACCTGGCTACAGTGACACAGGACACCTGAAAACTATGCTGTTCTGCTTTGTCAAATAAAACAGAGGTCAAACTGGATGCTAATATAATTGACCTGGCAGAAAAGCTACTGATTTACTGAAGGGGAAAGGACATGAAAGAAGTGCATTTACTTCTCGTAGCAGGTTTTCACTCTGCTCAAACTTTATTTAGGTGAACTGTGATCTTAAGTCACAAACTGTGTTTTGCAGACTAATAGAAAACCAGAGCGTGGGACTGTGATCTCTCTATTTTTATTATTTTTTTTTTGGTTGATGTCCACCTGGAAAAAAACAGCCATCTCATTCACTAACATCAAGGGTTTCTTGTTAACAATGTTAGCACCACTGAATCTGATTAAATAGACTGGTGTTGGGTAAAATTTAATAGCATTGTGCTAAATTAAAATTCCCATCTATAACAGAGACTTTCTCACAACTCATTCAGGAAGCATTATATATGAACTTAGTTAATGAACTCCAGAGACCCAGATGTGAGGAAAGGTTCAGTCATAAACCTGCAAGGTAAGCTAGCTAGCTACATAAAAATACTATAACTAAGAACCAAATTGTGGTTGTTGTGGTATATTTTGAGTGGTGTTAACTGCTGTTAAACAATTCACTGAGAATATAGAATATGATATATAATGTGTGTGTCGAGACACCAATATACAAACTGCCCTGACAGCTGAGAGCTAGTTTATTAGCTAGTTTATTTAGCAGCTAACTAACCGGCTTGATAAATTAGCTAAGGGGATTGGGGATTTAGGGATTTGGGGGCGTGTCCACTTTGCATATTGATGCATATTCAGATATCTTAATGAGGGTGGAGGTGTTTCAGTGGCAATTTTATATACACTCTATACAGATTATTAATAGTTTAAATTTACACATTCCTGTGGCTCTAGTTTTCTGCAGAATTCAGTTCCAGCCCTAATCCAGTACACCAGCTCCAGATAATCACTGAGAGTTACCTGATTTAGTCGGAGCAGGTGTGCTGGATTAGAGCTCCAGGAACAGGGCTGATGATCACTGTACTACAGTAAAGCACGAAAATTACACTTACTTACCGAGGCGCCCATGATAACGAAGACATGAGTAACCTGTCGAAATTCATGGTCATCATACAGCTCCTTCCGGATTTCTCCAAACACCTGGGACCGAGAGCGCGCTAACGAGCTCATACTCCTAATAACGAGCAGGACAAGCGATCACCTGCAAGCGCCCAATGAAAACGAAACGAAAACACACAAGCACGAGTTTAACGACACCACAATCCTACTTAACAGTTATGGTAACATACAGTAAGTAGCTCGTGCCACCTTGCTGCACTAACGGGCCGGTAGAAACGCTTCAGCTTCTCCGATGGAGATAATCCGAGAGCCGCTGTAGCTTTCAGGCCTGCTCATCAGATTAATAAGTGTTAGCAAGCTAGCAACTGGCTACAAACGCTGACAAATAGTTCTCTTTTAAGCTTACATTCAATATTTTAGTTAATAAACTAGCATACAAGTAAAATAAACTGGTTTATAACAGCACGAGAGGACACTATACATGTGACACACTCACGCCGCACGCGGAGCATTCCGTGTAAAGGCGATACGAGCTTCCAGCCAATAGGATTTGTCGTGTCGTGACCATCCAACCAATAGGATTCGTCGTAGTGAGCAAAGCGGGTTACGTCAGTTCAAGTGATAGAAGAATGTAAACAACTGTAGAAAATCCAACACCAATAAAATAGAGCATTATAGTAAGTAAGTAAGTAAATAAATAAATACTTAATGAAATAATAATAATAATAATAATAATAATAATAATAATAATAATAATAATAATAATAAATAAATAATTACTAGCAGGGAAACTCTATAATTTCAGAAAAACATTGAAAATAACCAAAGACATTAAAAGTAGAATAAAATTAACTAACAAGACAAATATTAAGTCAATAAATCTCACTATTTTTAATTAAAATCATTGACCCTAGATTAAAAGGGTAACTAGTGCATTTGTTAATTATTAAACATTATCACATCCAAAATAATCTCCAGGTCACTTACAGTCCCAGACACTCCCTCTTCCATTAGTGCAGGTTATTTATGGAACAATACAGGGATGAATAAGAAGCACAACCTGATAGGTCACAAATACTTGGCATTCATTAAAGCTAACTAAATATATACCTATCTATAAATATCCTCCAATTAAGAAAAAAATGTGACCACGCAATCATGGAGAAGAATGAAAAGTCACAAGAAATCTTTAATTACAACAAGGACAAAGAGTATCCATTTCATGTGTTCACTTAATAGTCTTGGAGCCGTTTCACAATCATGATCGTCGACTCTGTCATATAACTTATAGAATGTCCGGATAGACAAGAGTACCATGATTTCTGACTTCACTAAAAAAAAAAAACTTTCTTGATGAAACACTCCACTGGAGTTTGGCTTGTCGCAGGACAACGGAATCATTTTATGACAAAATAATACATAGCATGTCATTTGGCAACATAAAGTCTGTCTCATCCACCTTCAAATAAAATTGAAAAATAAAAATAATTATTACACACTTTTTAAAACATAAATAAAATCTTTAAAATTAGCAGTCTGAAGGCTGAAACACAAAGGTTGAAAGCACACGGTTGGTGAACGCATGTAAACAATACTGCCGTCAGGTGATTCTGTCCCACAGTCCATCAGTCCCTCCACTTGTTTTCCTGAGTCTCAAAGTTTTTTTTTTTTTTTTTTAGTTTGGTCCATTGCATGGATATGTGACCCATATGCTATCAGTTCACACTGATGGGCCAGGAGTGAGCTCCGGTGTGTTTCAAAGCACATGAGCCTAAGTTCTGGCTGTCCTTCTGGCTGGATTGTCCAACAGACACTGTGATCAGCTGAACATCCAGCGTTGATACAGGTCTCTTGAGTCACATGGGCTCATGACTACCTTGTTGTTCTTCAAGTGCAGGCACTTACCTGAGGAAGGGTTTTTTAATAACTGCTCCTACAAACAGCAACAGAAAGAAGCAGTTTGATTAGTAGGCACTGCAGATTAGGGCTGCAAAAAACGAATATTTTAATACTCATTTATTCATGTAAAATAGTCCATAAATATTCGATTAATCTGCTAATAATGAGAAAGGCTTTAACAAATACCATCTGGCATTTGAGTTTGCTCATTGTCTTTTCTTGTTACTCTCCTGACTTTGTCCTTTAACAGTTATTCCCTGTTCCCAGTACCAATACCCAATTTAAATTAAAAATAAGACATTTGATAATTTCACTTTGAGTGTAAGTGCTGATATGAAAGGCATCTCTGCTTTGTGTATGCTGCATTGTACCATGCTTTAACTTTTTTAAGTAAAACTATCACTGTGATGAGTTTTCTTCCATGACGTTGCAGGTGTATATGGAAACTAGCGCATAACTTGTCTTCGTGTTTTCTATCACTCATGCTTAACTTCTCATCAACTCAGCATGAACTGACATTAAACCTTTTTTCCTCTTTCAGTTTGATGACTTCTTTAGCCAAGAATAATGTTGTCTTGCATGTGAAATTAGTCTGTTTTTTGTGTTTTAAGTGTTTAAAAAAACTTATTGGTTTATGTTTGCCATAACTGGGCTGCCTGAAAACAGTTTTGCACACAGTGCTACGTGGTACAACAGAAGCAGCACTGTGTCTTTAGATTTTATCTAGAAATAGAGACCTATGCACTCTTACAATATAACATGTTTCTGGTGTTAGTTAAGTAAACGATGCATTGAATATAAAAATCCACATTGCTCATTTTTCATAATTGTTGCAGCCCTAATGCCAATTCTAGTCAACACAACCCTGCACAATTTCTGGAATTACACCAAAACCCACAAAACTCGCTGAACTGAATGTTCAGTAAAAAATACCTCAGTGAAGATCCACTCCTGCTGAGGGGCGACGCTGGTACCACGACCCTTCAGCTGGCACAGCTCGATCTTCACTTGCTCTGGGTATGAGGTGGCATGCAGGCACAGCTGTTTGCCCACATTATGCCTCAGCTCATTGTGTGTTGAGTACTCAAAGTACTGCAAAGAACCAAACACTCCCATGTCACTGAGAGAATGAACCTATAACCCCAGGTTTTCAATTCACAGAAACTAACTTGTTTACCAACAGCAAAGATACTGGTCATACCTGGTTTCCTCCCATGTTGTGGCACACATACATAATCACTGGCTTTCCCCCGTTATTACTCTCGCCCACATCCAGACAGTTCTGAGACCCCAAGTTTTTGACCTACATGGTGATACAAAGAACATAGGGTGAACACATATATGATGAATTGAAATCTCTAAGAGTTTGTTGGCAGGTTGAAACTATGACTTACTGCTCCAAATTTAACAGGGTTAAGATCGGGAATAAAGGCTTCTGGGTAGACGTTGTTCAAATACCAGGTAAAGTTCTTGCAGCGTAAACTTTCCCGGAGTTTCAGTCTATCTGTGATATCACCGTAGTTCATCTGCAGGACCCAAAACAAAACTGTTGGTTAAACAGAAAAAAAAAACAACGTAATCTTACTCATCTATTAGTAGTAATTGAAGACCAGAGATGATGACTTCACTCAGTTTATTGGCTTGCAACTCGACCTCTGCTCGAACATTGGCACTGGATTACACAACCCACCCATCCCAAATAGATAATGACTGTGTTCCATTAGAGGGCCATGGATACAAAGACATTAAAATAAAATCAAACAACATGTGGTCCCATAATAGTGTCCCACATGAAAAACACCAGATGTAAATGAATCTAAAACACCAAAGAAAGATTTGCTAATAAGTTCATACAAGTTAATGCACCAACACCTGCTAGTTCATACATGCAGTTAACACTGATTATGTTTCAGTTATAACTGATATTTTACACTACCACAAGTACCCAACCATTTTAGGGACTCATCGAAGACCCAAAAATGATTTAGGGCCCAACTCAACTTGGACTCTAAAGCTAGAGACTCCAAACTCAGCTTGGACGCTAAAGCTAGAGGCTCTGGACTTGACTTGGACCCTATAGCTAGAGACTCTGGACTTGACTTGGACCCTATAGCTAGAGACTCTGGACTTGACTTGGACCATAAAGGTAGAGACTCTGAACTCGACTTAAACCCTAAACCTGCAGACTCTGACCTTGACATGGACCCTAAAGCTAGAGACTCCAGACTCGACTAAACCCTAAAGCTAGAGACTCCAGACTCGACTTGGACCCTAAAGCTAGAGACTCCAGACTTGACAGATTATGTGAAAGGAACTCAGGATACATGCAGCAGCTATCTTCAGTCCCAGGTACCAACATTGCTAACAAAAAAATCCTAGCAGGCAGAGAAAAACCCTAGTGTATGTCAGTGAACAAAATGGCTAATTTTTTCCAGATGTGCACAAAGCAACAGTAAGAAAACAATGAGGTAAAAGGCCGGTGTTAATAATAAGCAGCTTAACCACTTTTTTTTTTAACTAACCAAACTGCCTTCTTTTCTATTGGCTCATAGGTCAAAGTTCAGCCAGACAAAGTCAGCACAAGGCAAAAGTAACCACTACCAGTGTCCCATGTGCTTTCACCTTCACTGAATTGACTTTTCTGCTGAGTGACTTTTGTCTTTGGTCAGACTGCTGCTTTATTGTAAATGCTGTGGCTAAACTGTAGATGCTCTTTTGTGTAGTCACAGTTACAAACAAGTACAGCCCCAGCCATAGTAGACAATAAAAAGCTAGTACATGACGAAGCCTGGTGAAGACAACTTAAATGAGGTATAAACCTGAGATATAGTTGCAATCATTCAAGAAGATTCATAAGAAAAATTGGGATTTTGCCATAATTAGCCTACACTACTGGTCCTTACATGCTCAAGTGTTTTTTTTTTTTTTTTTTGTAAAGCCTAGTAAATGTGAATTAAAGGAACCTCATCTCACAGAGACTTATTTACCTCTTTGGCCATCCTGGCTGCGTTCGGGTTGCGGCGGTAATAGATACGTTTATAATCATCCATCCAAACCTCAGCCAAGCGGACCTGGTTGCGCACGATGACTTCAGTTCCTTTAGGGAAAGTGTGCGGACTTTTCGTGCGGAAGACATGACCGACCACGGAGCACGGGATGATCTCCAGCTGGCCTCCACATTGCCACACCTGAGTATTTATTTCCAGTGAGCAACATGAAATACAATAAGGGAAACTTAGTGTAATGAAACTTCTCAGAGAGATTTAACAAACCCTGAAGGACATCTCTACATTCTCGCCACCCCAGATCTCCATTTTGTTGTCATAGGTTCCGATTTCCTCAAAGTAGGCTTTGGAAATGGAGAACAATCCACCGGCAAAGGTTGGTGTTCTGAAGGGAAGAGAAGAGAAATGTAAACAGGGTGAAAACCAAAATCAACCTAATAACAGTGGAGGGGAAAAAAACTTGATTTAGAGAATTCCCCTGATTTTGTTGTGTCTATTAAGCAGGGCTTTTTATAGACAGAAACAGCAACAGCTCACTGAAGAAAGATTGTGGGAGGAAAAAAAAGAACTTAAGAAATTAAGTTCATTAATTAATAACTTAATAACCTCCAATATGGAGGTGGATTCAGACAGGAAATAGGAAATAATTTATGTTTTTCTTTTAATCTTCTCAATGAATTCAAAGGTTGAAAGCTAAAAACCTTTGACATTTGGTAAAACTATCTTTGGTACATAGTGTCTACCACATCAAAGCTACGTCTGGCTGTAATCTGCAAGTTGGCAAACTGATGGTTCCTGAGTGGAACAAATAATTTTCAAACTGAGTTTTTAAAACCACACTGACATTTCTTCATTGTTTTCATGAAACTGAGGATATGGCATGAGATTTAACCCTCATATTCTGTTTGGGGTCACTGTGAGACAGGAGCCTGACTAAAGAAAAAGTTAACATTGTTTTATCTGCTTAATATGTAATACTAAACCTTTCCATTTTGGGGGATTTTTCTCTGCATTTTTTTTTCTCCAATTTTCTCCACAATTTGGTCAACTGCCGTCAAGTCAGCCAACTGCCTCTTTTTTGAACTGCTACTCATGCAGAGTCACAGGTCAGCAAAAGATGAAAGTGCTATATACCCTCTTCTGGATATGTCAGCTCACAGACACCCACGATTGCCTGGTTCTGCTAGCACCTTTTCCAAATTTTATGGAAACTTACACTATATGGCCAAAAGTTTGTAGACACCTGACCAGTCACAATCATATCTGCTTGTTGAACATCCCATTCCAGATTTAGTCCCCTTTGCTGTTATAACAACCTCCATTCTTCTGGGAACGCTTTCCACTAGATTTTGGAGTGTGGCTGTGGGGATTTGTGCTCATTCAGCCTTAGCTGATTTTTTGAATAGTTTGGAGAAGACCCTCATATGTGTATGATGGTCAGATGTCCAAATACGTTTGGCCATATAGTGTATTTCAGCCAGGGATCCTGTTAAAAAAAGACATCTATGCACATAATCCAACTAACTGAATACTGCACTCATTTAAATGTGTACTATAATATTTTGACTATTTATTGGAGGCATACAAATTTTTATTCTTGAACTTTTCACTTACATATTTTAAACGTATTTTATTGAAATTGTCATTAATTATAGGTGACTTGTTTTTGAGTTACTGAGGTTTGGAATAAAACCAATCGAGTGACCAGTCACATCAACGAATAACTACACTACATAGGCAAAAGTTTGTGGACAGCTGACCATCACACCCATATGTCGTTCTTCCCCAAACTGTTGCCACAAAGTTGGAAGCACACAATTGTCTAGAATGTCTTTGTATGCTGTAACAGTCTTTGTATGCTGAATGTCTGTCTGCAAAACAGCCCCCCTTCACTGGAACTAAGGCAAATTTTCAGTCTACGGTGTTATATCAACAAAGGGGGACTAAATCTGGGATGGGATGTTCAAAATTGCACATATGGGTGTGATTGGTCAGGTGCCCACATACTTTTGGCCATATCGCGTATAAGAACTCAAAAATAAATATAATAGCTTTAATGTGATTTCCACGACTGTAACTACCCTACTTTGAGCACCACGGGCTTAAAGGCATGATTCTGTTTCAGAAAAAAAAAAATCAATTATTCAGGTGTGATACATTGCAAATTTTGATTTGTTTTATAGTTTTTTTAATAGGGTTCCTCTCATACATATAAAATGTTGCTATCCTTTGTGTTTCTGTGACAAACCCTGAAATATTTCATTATTTGGTGTAGTAATAATGATTTATGTTCAATTACAGATTTCATCACCTTTCTAAACTGTGCACATCTACCTACAGAACGTTAAAGCTAAATTTTCAGTCCACTGTAGATTCGTTGGAACAAAGGGAAAAAAAGTCTGACAGAAAAAAATGATTAAATTATATCAAAGTTATTATTAGTATTATTATTATTATTATCATACACATTGGGGTCCCCCAGAACCCAAACAATAATGAAGTAAAGGCAATCTCAATAAAACATAAGTGTTAAGTGTTAAGAGATGTGAATGTCCCGGGGTTTGGTCTAAAAGAAATGAAGAGATTTCAGAAATAGAAATAAATGGACTTCTCCCACAGAGGGGACATGATGACAGCTACATCCTACAGAAATAATTGAATTCATATACCTTTCAAATCATCGGTGTGAAAGCTGTATGAATCTAATTACTTCTGTAAAATGTGGCTGTGATTCAAGTTGGATTCAACTTTAATAATAATTGTTCTGTGAGTGGTTCAGGAATTAAAAAAAACATTATATATATTCAAAGTATTATTGTAAATGCTTTAATAATGATCCTAATGTTTGAGTAAATGGATGATGAGAATTAAAAGGGGTCTCTGCCTGTAAAAATTTGAGAACTCTTGCTCTATTTTCCATGTAGACTGAAAAATATAAATATGACACCCTGTTCGATTGTCACAATTTCATCAGTCTTATTTATATTCTTCAGTCTAGAGGGAAAAAAGTTTTTCTTTTACAAGTAAGCTGCATATAATAGCACCATAACAGAATAAAAAACATTTTCTTCCTCATTTTTCATTCTTTGACTTGGATCTTTCCAGTACAGGACCCAAAACAGTGTCATTTTATACATCAGTTAATCCTATAGATGAACAAAACCTTTTAAAAAATCTTTTTTTCCCCCCAACTTAATCATAACCTATTCCTGTGCTGTAGATCTCCCATTATTTATATTTCAGTGCTCACTTAAAGTGTATAATCCCTGATACCATGTTTTATGAAGCTACTTGCCTGTAAAAAGGAAATGGTTTTATTCTTTATACCCAAATGTCCAGCACACTTTTTGGCCTCATATGGTTATAGGAGCTACTGTCTCCATCAGTGCTTTTACTGTAAACAAGAAACTACACCTGCAAACATTCATTAAGCACTATATTATATTTTCAAATGTTAATTTACTTACTTATCCCTATCTATTTCAGGTCATTTGAAACTGAGTGCTGCAGTAAAACACGGCCATGAGCACTAACTACCTTTACCAACGGGAAGACTTGAAAAACTGTAGACACAGCAACCTTATCTCTGTCACATGGAGCTATAAAATACGTGTCAAGACAAAACAGAGAGGGAGAGAGACAGCGAGACAGAGAGAGAGAGAGAGAGAGAGAGAGAGAGAGAGAGAGATAACATGGACATAGAGATACAGAGAGACAGAAAGAGAGAGAGAGACAGAGACATGGAGAAAGAGAGAGAGTGACAGAGAGACACAGGCAGAGCAAGAGCAAGAATGAGACAGAGACACAGATAGAGAGAAAGACAAAGACAGACACAGGGAAAGAGAGAGAGAGAGACAGAGAATGAGACAGGGAGAGACAAATAAACAGAGGCAGACATAGAGAGATGGAGCCAGAGAAGCAGACAGTGAGAAACAAAGACAGAGACACTGAGACAAAAAAAGACAGAGTGACAGACAGCGAGAGAGAGAGAGCGAGAAAGAGAGAGAGAGAGAGAGAGAGAGACTCACTTGACAGGGTAGGTCTCATCTTTGCGCTTTGCCTGCTCATACTGAGGAATGGACTCCCAGCCGAACGTCAGGCTCCAGTCGAAGTTTCCGCGGTTTTGAGCGCGTGCAGTGGCCACAGGCTTGTTAAACCTAAATGTGTTTAAGTCAATGGTGGTGATTTCCGGGCTCACGACTGCTGTCGGCTCTTCCACAATTCGAGCAAGCAGTGGCTCAAGCCAGCCATGGAAACACTCACCTGAAAAAAAAAAAGCAAAAAACAAAAACACACTTGCGTCAGCTTAATGCATGGTTCCCACAAGAATGCAAAATATGAGCATGAATATGACCACTGGCTCTACAGGTTTTTCATGCTCTTTCAGGTTGTTATGTACGTCATGAAGGAATCTCTGTGATTCACGAGGGAGGGTAGCACGAAAGCAAACCATGAACATGTCTGCCAGTTGTTCCTGTTCTGAACTAAACACACCTCATGAAAATATTATCTGACACGAGATCTGAGAATAAGACAGAAGTAAAAATAGGCTGAAATTTGGAACTGGTTTTCCTCATTTCCTTGCACCCTCAAGCTATTTTAGACATGCCTTTATGGGTAATGTTACATATCTCTTTTGAATGTTGCATTTATGTAATCACAAATACCCAACAACCTGTGCTAGCAAAAGTAGGTATAATTAAGTGTAATTGAACAAAATGTACAAAAGTTGAGTGTGTAATCAGGGCTGCATATAATATACCAGAGAAATTATAGTTAAACATAATTGTGAAAGGAAAATGATAGCAGTGTGTGATCTTACAGTGAGCATCGAGGAAGGTGAGGATCTCGCCCTGAGCGTGACTG
>CM040469.1:20112301-20158259 GCA_022758105.1 Pangasianodon gigas
CAAAAACAAAAAAAAAAAAAAAAAAAAAAAAAAAAGAGTGATTATACAAATTTGATGTTTTTGTCTCTGCTCACAGAGCAATATCAAAATTATTAAGATGTGATAAAATGTAAAGTAATCTTTCATGAAAGAAAGATATTACAGAATGTAATTGCAGTCAAATATATCTGATTGAGTGATGCTTTTAAAATATACCTTAAAGCTTTATAGTAAATGGCATCCTAGGAAAAAGTAAAGCATGGTGGTGGTAGTGCACAGGAATTTTTTTTTTTTTTTGAGAGTCTTGGCAGGGGTGAACAAATCATAAATTTGTTTGTCCAGTCCCATGTTTTGGTTGCTGACTGACTAGGCTAAAAATGGTAGAATGTAATGTAATGTAATAATGTATGGTGAGCTAGTTAGCTAATAAAGTGCACTGTACAGACTAAGGGCAACAAATGCGTATATGTTCATCATCTTCTAACAAAGTTATTAATGTAGTGCATTGTGTTAGGTACCTTGACAAAAAATAATATCAGCAAGTTGTTGGCCAAAATTTCAGATACGAGGCAACTGCCCATCGTATCCATATGTGGTTCTTGCCCAAACTGTTGCCACAAAGTTAGAAGCACACAACTGTATAAAATGTCTTTGTATGTTGTAGCATTACAGTTTCCCTTCACTGTAGAACTAAGAGGCCCAAACCTGTTCCAGCATGACAATGCCCTGTGCACAAAGCGTGGACCATTAAGACATGATATGTCAAGGTTGGAGTGGAAGAACTCAAGTGTCCTGCACAGAGACCTGACCTCAACTCCACCGAACACCTTTGGGATGAACTGGAACACTGACTGCACCCCAGACCTCCTCACCCAACATCAGTGCCTGACCTCACTAATGCTCTTGTGGCTGAATGAACACAAATCCCTACAGCCACGCTCCAAAATCTAGTGAAAAGCCTTCCCAGAAGAGTGGAGGTTTAAAAAGCACATATGGGTGAGACGGTCAGGTGTCCACAATGGTCCACATTTGGCCATATAGTGTATTTAATATTCATGTATGAATATACATGGATTGTCGGTTTTAGCCGTTTGTGGCCTCTGGAAACTTTTGTGAAGATCTGGTAAAAGTCCCAAAATCTTTACTCACGTAATAGTGCAATTCGTCTAAATAAATCCTCTGAAGATTTTGAACCTGTACTTCGACTGAAACTTTTATCACTCATATTCCAGAAAGGCATAAACTCAAATTTACTTAAAGCTTGAAAGTAAAAGTACAGGAAAGATTCATAAAAGTAATAGATGGCTGCTTCACACACTGATTTGCATTACTGATGGTAACAGTGCCTCTGAGAAAATATTTGCTAAGGCTTTGCTAGTTTTGGAAAAGGCAGTCTATACAAATGTGGCTCTTACAGTTTAAGTATTAACTCAAACGCTTCAACAGAGGTGAGTTCTGCACAAATGCAAACTCTAGATGACTCAGTTGTGTACAAGCAAGTAAGCTCTTTTTCCATCCTCCAACTTCCCCTTTTCACAAAACCTCCTTCCTACAAATTTACCCACAACTTATATCATGAAGTCATATACCAGATGCATTAATGGCTGACGTTCCTCTTTTAGAAAACGTGGCTCATGCATAGTTTACGCCTGAAAGTGGCTTGAGAGCAGAGACGCGTTGTACAAATACAGTTACAGGTGTTTGGCATCGTAATGGTGGACTTGTTTGCACTTAGGGCAGAGGTGCAGCAATAAAACTGAGTGCAGAGCCAAGATCCTGGCCTTATTATTGTGCTAAAGTGTTATCTGCGCTCTTGGTAAACACCGCACCCACCTGCTGTGCTTGCGTCATCCACCAGTATGATTTCTCGCAGCAGGATGGCCGGAGCAGTGTGAAGCACGCTGTAGACGGTGCGCAGCAGTGTGGACCAGGCCTCGTTGTGGAACACGATGATCACGCTGGTCGTGGGAAGAGGGGGACACCGGCGGAATTTGCGCTCCACACACCTAAGGGATAGAAATAAGTGGTATAGTGATAACATCAGTATAACTGGGATGAAATAGAAATACACTAAGTAAGGAATAAAACACTTGGGGACGTGTTGTTATAGGAAAATAACCAACGATGGGGTAGAGTGATGGGGATAGAGTGTTATTTCAGCAATATGCCAATGCAATTTTTTTTTTTTATTTAGTAAAAGGACAACACATACTTTTTATCCTTTTCTAATTACATTTAATGTTGTGGAACATCTGCAAAACAAGTTGTTTCATGTTATTTCACTGCATTATAGCAGCCTTAAACAGTCTTTCCTCACTATTTATTCTCTCTCTTGAAGTTAATAAGACTTCTTTGTTACGAAGAAACTACTAATTGCAAAGTCCTGAAGTCTTTCCTGTGTCGGAAAAATGAAAGTTCCAGCTTTACCTCTGACTGTTACAAATTGCCGACACTGGAGACTCCTTCCAAAAAGGTTCAATTAAAAAAAGTCTACTCAACAACAACAACTTCCATCCCTTCAGGACATCTTTCATCTGCGATGTCTGAGGAAGGCCCGAAAAATCACAACTGACCCAGCACACAGTCTGTTTATCAAACTGCCATCAGGCAGGCGATACCGGAGCATTCAGTCCAGAACCAGCAGGTTGAAAAACAGCTTCTACCTGCAGGCTATCAGAACCCTTAATAAACTGTAAAAATTGTCTCTAAAATTGCACTATTATCCCCCTTCATATCATATCAAGGACTACAAAAACATCATGTCTTTTTTTTTAATCTTGCATACTTTGCACAACTACATTACACTACCTCAAAGCAAAATCTGCACCTCAACCTTGCACCTGCACCTTATTTGTATTTTTTGCACCTTTTTTTGTTTTGGATTGTATTGTGAATCTCTTGTAATCATTATTCTACATTTGTTTCCTTAATTTCTGTCTTGCTTGCCCCTTTATTATTTATTTCTGTTATTACTGTACTGCTGTAGACTGCCTAAGCCTCACAAAAAGCATTTCAATGTACATTGTCACTGACACTTGTATATATGACAAATTTGAAACTTGAAACTTGAAACAACAACAAAAAACTTCACCATATCAACAACACGTTCTTTAATCCATTTTTGTGAAGTGTCCACCATACAAGTCCCTGCGTACGTTGTTACTATAGAAACGACAACGTATTAGAGTAAAATTTGGTTAAAAACACTGCGGTGATGTTAACACATTTTGGCATGGTGGGGAAAATACAAAAACAAACACTTTGCTCAGAAGGTTTTTTGAGAACTCTTTCACAGCTCTGAAATAATCAACCACCAAGTAATTGCTCAACAACATCCTTAGAATAGTCCTAAATGTAATTCAGTGACTCGTTCGTTGTTTAGTTTAGAATTATACTATATTGCTATGATTACTCCAGGTTACTTAAAAGTTTAGGTTCACCAAGGAACATTACTGCTTTAATTCATTACGTATCTTCCCTAAATAACAACGCTGCTACCTATTTATTTTAAATTTATAAAGAGAACAAAGCAATATTACACTGTTACCTTGTTTAATGTTAGAATGTTTAACAGATTATAGCTATCATTTGGCAGTTAAAGCAATTTGTGATTTTATGCCCTGAAATATGTTGCAGGAATCGCAGGAATTACAGAACAGCATGTTAGAAACAACATACCTGGCATGTAATCAGAGAAAATAGAATTTCTACACTGTATAGAAAATAGCTGCTCAATAGCGCAGTCGTATCAACAAATCATAAATTATTAGATGAAGATATTCTAACAGCTTTCTTGTGCTAAATTTATGAAAAAGCATGATACATGGCTGTACGGATATCACATCTGAAATGGAGGTCTGGACGAATACACTAACTTTTGTAGAGTTGACACTCTACAAGCATTAAAGGAACGTCTTTAGTGCACGAGATCATGCCAGCTGGCACAACCGAGCTGCCACGTTAGCAATGTTGGCTCACAAGTTTCCATAAGGATGTATCTTATTTCTAAATATCCAGGAAAACAGGTTTTGTGCAACATTTATCTAGTGGACAAATAAACATAAATATCCATTACACAGTACAGAGGAGTTAAGCCTGACATCAAAACAGTTCCTTCTCTTGTTTTTAGTGACAAAACCACAAGTAAAATCCTGATTAGCAGGTCCTTTAGTGAAAACTCTACTGTACATAACATTATCAACAATGAGTGTTTGGCTAACAATAATAAATGTTCAGGTTCAGCCCTTGAGTCAACACAATGCTGCTCAGCTAAGAGAAAGTGTGTCAATATATCAAGTGAAACATGAATGCTTGCACTCAAGCACCAGTATAAAGTACCCAAGACTGTTCTGTGATATTTTATGTAGTCAGATAATAACTATAAAGACCTTGGACTGAAAAAAAAAACAAACAAAAAAACAACATATACAAAATGTTCTTACTCTGGAGGCCGGGTGTCCTCTCCAAGGCTGCGGTGCAGAGAGATCCGATCGCTAGCGAACTGGTTAAAGCAGTGCCTGGTCATGCCCTCTTCCTTCTCCTTCTTTTCATCCGGAGTGAGATTGTCCTTCTGGAACGCACTCCCTCCAGCCCCCTGGCTGTGCGGTTCCTCCGGTGGCCTCTCGAGCCACGGTTTGAGCTCAGCCTGGGTGTAGAAGCCTGAGGGGCAATTTTTATCCACTTCCCCTCCTGCAGGCAGCTGTGGAGTGCCTGGTTGGCCTGGAATCTGGAAGGCCAGGTTGTTGACGGCACCACGGACTAATTCCAGCATTCGTTCCTTCCGGTTGGATAAATCCTCGAACCAGGGCTCCTGAATGCCACCACTCACATCCCTCTGGAGCACCACAAGGACCAGCATGAAGAGCACACCACCCAGCACGGCCAGCTTCAGTGGGGAGACACGGCGTCTCAGGCGCATCCTAAAGGCTGGAAAACAGGAGATATAACACCCAGAATAATATGGAGGCATGTAGCAGGTTTCCATGGAAATGATAGAAAGGGTTTGAATATAACTTCTGTATTATCCTAATTTTAATAGCTGGAGGAGGTTCAGCCAATCTCATTATTAAATGAAGTGGCTGAAGTGAAGTGCACCATCGACTGGACCCCATCACACACTTTGCTTCCACACATACACACACACACACGATCCAATAGTGCCAGGCTCTCGTTTTCAGCTGTCTATTGTACCATTGTACCAAGCAACACATCAGATCACTTAAACACAGGACAAGAACAAGACGCGTCCCAGGTTACAAAACTCTAAACCCGAGTTTGCTCATTGAACAGTTTAACACTGACTGTTGCCCCACGTTATTTAAAAAGTATATTTAACACAAAAAGGAAGGAATTACTTTTCTTATTGTTAATTCATTTAGGTGACCTAATTCAGATACTCCAATTCCCAGTGGAAATACTGAAAAGTTTAAAAATATACCATGAATAGACAAAATAATACTCATAATAGATTATGAGCTTTGATCGGACATTAATTAAATAAATGAACAAATTGGTTCATAATTCCTTTTTATAAAAAACACCCCATAAATATTCAATACCAAAAAATAGTATTTGTTTCGTTTTGTTAGACAAAGAATTTAGCCAAGACGTTTTCCAATACATTTTTTTAAATAAGTAAACTTCAGAACAGTTTTCCTCTTGGTGTAATTTTATATCAGGACACAAATATATTTTTTTGTTCCAAATTTTATCAAGAACCATCAAAAAACCACCAGAGCGGTCATTTATACACTGCAAATAATAATAATAATAATTTATTAATTTATTAAATAAATATCCTAGTGCAAACAACAATTTTATTTAAGGTGTTTGGATAAATGGCATCCATAACACTGTCTTCTCTTAAAATGTAGTCATACAAATGTCAAAACAACTGATTTAATCTTGCGTTCGCATCGTTATCTGTGATGACATGTGTCGACTTGTCACCTGTGTTCACATTATCTCTGTGTGCCTGGGTTTCCTTCAGGTTCTTTCGTTTCCTCCCGCCATCTAAAAATACCGTTAAGTGAATTGGCTTTGGTATGAATGTGTGTGTGAATGGTATCCCTGTGGTGGACTGGTGTTCCAGCTGGGGGTGAATTCTCTCGCCTTGCATCAAGTGTTCCTGGAATAAGCTCCGGATTCCTGGCAACCCTGACCAGGATAAAGCACTTCCTTAAGAAGAATGAATGAATGAATGACTCCTGATTTAAAAAAAAACCTTTTTTTTTTAACAGTATTTAGTGCTCCAAATACAAAAATCATTTCTCAGGCAGAAACAGTGCTTGAAAAAAGGTGTTATGTTTCATCAGACTGAGATCAAATTTCTACAAACAAAATCACAGAAAAAAACCCCCCCCACAAATGTTTAATATAAAAAAATAGAAATTTTTCATTCATTCATCTTCAGTAAGGCCTTTTATCCTGGTCAGGGTCATGGTGGAGCCGGGAGACCTTTGGTGTGAGGAGGGAAGACATCCTGGACCGGATGCCATTCCATCACAGGACACACACACACACACACACACACACGGTTTCGCACCTATGGGCAATTTAGAGTTCCAAACTCACCTACTAATCCACTTTTTATTGGTCAGTCTTCAGAAACGCTTCAGTGTAATGGACTAAGGCAAGCCAGGTGAACAGACATTTCAGGTTTTGGGGGGGAGGTTTGACAAGTTCTTGGAATTTTGTTCTTGGAAACTCTATAATCAGATTTTGGGTTATCCTCCATTTCTTGGCTCCTCAGGAAGCTACCTACCTGTCTTACCTGTCCTGCTACACCTACACACATACTACTAGCATTATTTTCACTAGTGACTAAACAAATATGAGTCAAAAGTGTAGCAGAGGTATGAGCATACATGTGAGACAGTTAACCTCTCAACAATAGATCAGCAAAACAGGTTCACCTGGGATTTTTTTTTCACATTATCAACCAAGACAATGTAAAGTATTGAAATTCAAATTCCATCCTTCCTCCATGTCCAAGTGACCTATTTTTTTTTCTTCACAAAATACCACCAAATACCTCTAAAATGTGGTGAAATGCTGAATATTTTATGCTAGTCGTGTATATAGGCTACTATGAGGGGTGACTTAACAGTCACGGTTGTTATGTTGGTGTATTTTTTTTTTTGCGTTGTTAGAGATGTGTCAAGCACTTCCTCATGAAAGGAAAAACGGTGTCACAGGAAATCCGACTCATTAAATACATTAAAACCGCCTTTCTTAAGTCTTTATTAGCAGCTTGAGATAAACTAGTGATACTGTTTATGTAGCTGACATTACATCCAGAAGTACAACAGGTTGTTTAAGGACGTATACCTGAAGAGTTCACAGCCTATTTATACTTTCATATAGTAAAGCAAACTCTCTTGTCTAGACGAAAAGTGTTTGAAGTGAAGACAGGAAGGAAACTGAGAGGAAACTGCTGATAGATATTCCTAAAGGACATATGGATATTAATACACATGACTAATCATCAAATCTTAGACAGCTTAGACTTACCTGGAGGTAGCGTCACTCAGATCGCGTGACCGATCAACTCGTTATTTCCCGTCTCTCGCGCTGAGCTCGTGCGTGCGTGCGTGCGTGCATGCGTCCGTGTGTGTATGTGTGTGTATGTGTGTGTGTTCAGCAGGGATATGGTAAACTCTGACTCTCTGGCTGTTTGTTGAAAGGCTTCTCCCAGCAGAAAGACAGCACATCGTCCTCCCGGTTTCCCTTTGAACGCAACAGGTGCCACTCGGCGGAGCATTTAACCAGCGTCCGCGCGGTCCTAACGCCGCCCACAGGCAAGGCAAGGCAAGGCAGGGCAAAGCGCGCGAGGAGGCAATCGCGTGCAGCGCGGTTTCATTTCATCAACAGGTTGGTGCTTTGTAAATCTCTGAGCCACGTCAGTACCTCAGGGTGCGCTGAAAAACATGTAAAGAACACACTTTCTTTGCAAATTTCACTGACAACTTAATTAAAGTTCTGGAGTGGGCGCAATAGGATTACAAGCATTACCTCGGTAGATATGAATAATGAATAGAGAAGCGATTAAGTACCATCTCGGATGTCGCCGTCTCGTGCTCTCAGGTTACTGGCTGGTGAGAGTCGAGATTGTGATCTATTGATTGACATGTGAGTATTGAGGCTGGGGCCTACCAAATGGCCTAAATATGTAAAGAAGGTCTTTACTGGTGGTCTAAAATCCAATGGCGTGGCAGGATTTGTAGACCTCTTTGAGTGGCAAAGTACAGTGAAAAGAAGCACGTTGAAGTTACTTGATTAAATGGCGTATTTATGGTCCACGTGATTGAATTGAGTTACATTAACGCAATTTGTTTTCAGACACCCAACATGATTTGGTCATGTATTTTTAAGGGCCTGAATAAGACCAAGTTTCAGCTCTCACCTGACCTGAGGCTCGAACTTGGATCATTCTGTTCTGGAGCATGCACGTTACCGCTACACTATTCTACCACACGTGAAATTAATGAATTTTAATACTATTGATATAGTTCCCCATCCGTGGCACTGTCGGGAGATTTCATAATCACGTGAATTCATCAAGCTTACTCTACATAATTCAATCTAGTAAATAGAATAGTTTTTATTTGGTTTTGAATATTTTATCTAAACTATATTATTTATTTTTTTTTTTTCAGTATGGGAAGCGCACACTCAGGACATGAGCACTTCCTCCTTTTTGGCCCTTGATGCCTACAGTGCACTTTTTGAAAGTTGTATTTGTTTGCTTAAAAACCTTGGAGTACCCATGTACATTTCAGGGTTCTCCCTGAAAACGCTAAAATGGACTCCAGGTGAGGTGGTACTCCAGGACCACGGTTGGGAACCTGCACACAAGGCCCTTATCAAGAGAAGTCTGCTCGAGTAAAGTATAAAACACTTGAGGGTGCGCTGTTATAGATAAATAATCAACAACAGGCTGATGTGATGTGGCCCAACACGAAGCAGAGATACTGTTACTGATTATTTCCCAATAACAGCGCATCCTGAAGTGTTTATTCTTCTTTTACCACAGCAACTTGCCAACAATTAAATTTATTTTAAATTTATTAAAGAATGACATACTTTTTATCCATTTATAGTTCCATTTAATGTTGTGGAAAGTCCCAATGTTAGCACTGATTAAAAATTTATGTAAGGATGATTATTTATTAATAACTATGTATATGACAAGGTTCCCATTGCCAGAATATATGATTTAATCTGATCTCTGTATCCTTATGGTCAAGGGAGTTGGTCAACATACCCCAATGGTTTTAAAATTAGCACAAGCTAGGCATGAATTGCACAGGAGAACTAGACCTCTCAGAGCTGGTCAAAGTTCAAAGGTCAGGGAGCAAGGCTTATTTTCAGGGGTGTCTCCAGCAGGCCATGGTAAGCACAGATCCTTTGTAGGCCAGATAAGATGGTACTCAAGGCTAGTTGTTAGAGAGATGTGTACACATTTTTTTTACTTAGCACTAGAGAGATTGTCCTTGATCTTAGAGTTATTATGGAGATTTTTTAAACTGAGGTCACTATCAGGAAGGATTCCTAGATTAATGACGCTGTTTTCTCGCCTTCAGAGGCAGGGATTTGAGATCGCCCCTTCATTTGATCTTCGCTTGCAATAATAAGGACCTCTGTTTTTATCTTTGTCTATCCTCACACACGTTAACAAGTTATCTAAACAAATCGAACAGGGAGCTGAAAGACCTCTGAGTTCCAGGAATTATACAGCTGTGTATCATCTGAATATAGCTGGTTACATTGCTTTATTATCCCAGCTAGTGATTAGTAGAGACATGCTGGGTGTCTAAACTTTGACATGGTTCAAAGATGACTAAACAGGAAGTTATCTCTGGTGAGCTGTTGTCCCTGAGCAAACAGTAACCTGTATGACACATCTAATATTTATGTACTATATCATCCTTAACATCTTTTTTACATGAACACACAAGCGCACACACACGCACACACACAGCTAGCTGTCAGTCAATTTAATATCACTAAGCTACTACTACTAGATATGCAAAAATTAAGTAAGAAAGTATGTTAAGTCGTAAAATATGAAAGTAAGTAAAGTATTTAAGTAAATATAAAAAATGAGTACGTGAAGTAAGTAAATAAAGTAAGCAAGAAAGTAAAGTATGAAAGTAAATATGTAAATAAGTAAGAAATTAAGTAAAGAAATTAAGTATGTAAAGTAAGAAACTAAGTACAGTAAGAAAGAATGTGTCAAGTAGAGTAAGAAATTATATACACAAAGTTAGAAAGTAAGTAAGTAAATTAAGAAAATATGTAAGTAAATAAGTAAGTAAGTAACTAAATCAGAACAAAAATGGGTAAAATGCATGTAAAGTAACAATAGAATTTTGTCCCTTTGGATAATTTTTAGAAATTAATGCAGTCTTGTCTACAGATTGGTGCAAGTTATTTTTGTTGTCTCTTTCACATTTGACTCTTCTGAATGTCAAAGAATAAAAATGGGAGCTTTGTACTTAATACCAATTCAAAACATGCAGTATATAAATAATTATCAAAACACTTTTCTAAGGTGTTTTTAAATACACATCCTTTTTCATCTCCTTCCTCCCTTCCTTCCTTCCTTAAAATACTTGTCACTTTAATCCTGAACACTGCGTTAACCCTGAAGAACAGTATTCATCCTTCTAGCACAGTTGAAGAGACGTGTAGGATTGATGCTAAGGCACAACACCATGGCCTAACACCTTACTAAGACTTTGTTGTGTTTTTTCCTTTCACTTTTCACCCATCTGTATTATCTATAACCAGCATGTGCAGTACCACTTGTGAAGATATTTAAAATAGAGTTTTATGAGTCATTATCGTCCTTCAAGGAGTTTAAACACACTCTTTCATAAGTTTGTTGCAAAAGTCAGTGAAATAGTCAGACTTTCTTGACAAAAAAAAGTGAAACCCATTTTAATATCTTACAATCTGTACAGTCCGGGAATGTTACCTGAAACAAACTGACAAATGAACAGTATGCAAGCAAACCTATTACTAGTGATACTAGGAAATATGTGAAAATATGAAACAGAAGAGAAAACACAAATATGTCAGGCAACAATGTTTTATCGTAACCGTGTTCCATATGGCAAGGCGCTGGCTTAGGACTCTAAAAACTACCGTTCCCATCATGCACCATGTCTTTAGATGGTATACTGATCCAAGAAGCAAAATGTCTGTCGTTCTGTACATTCGGTGGCAGCTGTAGCCTCTTTATTTGGTATATAAAACAATTACAGTGATACAAACATCATTCGCTGAAAGAGAAGTCCATACACAAGAGTTTAGTTATTTGTTTTAGATTTGACGAAACAGGATCTTGTGAGCCCTTTGAAAACGTGGACTTTTCCTGCGCCGGTGATCTCAAAGCTATAATCTGTGGTGACATAAGGGAGCTCCGTTTCAAAACCATGCTGAAATGGAAAAAGAAAGAGACACTTGAAATTTCACAGTGGGATATTTAATAAGGAAAACAAAGATTTAGCCGGGGGTTAGGGGGAAAAGACGAGGATGTGAATGGTTGAGATGGTGTTACCTCGTCTTACCATGACTACACTATGAATTTGTTTAAAACATTTAAATCATAAAAGATGATGAATAATATTTTAGTAGTTCATCTTAAAAGCAAATGAATGTAACGAACACTCGGTTCCTAATGAAAACTTATTGGAAGCCATTCAATAGCATGAGACCTGCCTCATATTGCTCGAGAAACGAGTCCTCTCGTAAAGCACAGAATCTTCTTCTTCTTCTCCGAATGCGCTAATTTTGGAGTGAGTTCAGTGAGTACGTTTCTGTTCACCTCATTCTGCCTCATGAACTCTCTCTACTACATGCTGTACCGTGCTGCAGTAACAGCTAATGGTAGCTCAGTAAGTAGTTCTGCGCTAGTGACCAAAATCCTAGAATTGCAAAGTCCTAAATAATCATCTGATCAGCTGTATGTGTGAATGGGATTCTGCCTCACTTTGCTTGGATTAAATTTTGGATTAAACCTGCCAAATCAAATCGATGTTGTAAATCCTGCATCATCAATGCACAATATTAACTGAATAATAATCATGATCAATGATAACTGCAAGAGTTACTTACATGATAACGGTGCAGAATGATCTTGGACACTCTTACCTCATGTCTGAACTGATTCCCTGAATTGATTACCATATAGTAAAAATGCCGTGCCTTTGTCTACATTTATAAGTTTACAGTGGGACGCAAGTTCTCATGAGTTATCAGCATCAGCCACATCAGTCTCTGAGGTGAGGCAAGTCATTTGCCGCATTTAAATATGAGTCTTATCATCGCTTCACTTGAATGATCTCTGCCCCACATTGGTGACTAATCGCTAATTACTTCACTTAGTAACGTTAATAACGTTAGTACACGTTTTGACAATCTGTATCTGATTATATCTTATTATAAACTGCTTATGTCCGTTTCGCTACAGTACGTAACTATTTGCAAACATCATCAAAACTGACATTCGGCTTCCAGGTGGCACAATGGAAAAGCGTTCGCATTATTCTCTCCCCTGACATTCAGAGTTGAGCTGTAGGTGCTCACGTATGCGGAAGAGGGTGGCCAGTGCTTTCCTCAGAGTGTGTTATGCTGTCCTGTGTGGCTGTATGAGCAACGGTTTTAAAAGCTGCGGTTGGTTGGCTTCACGTGTCTCAGAGGAAGCAAGTGTTAGCCTTCATCCTGCCTGTTTGCTTGCTGTCGTGTGAGAGGGGAGCTAGCTAGAAGGTAGGAAATGGCAAATGACCAAAAATGGGGATAGAAATAAAAACAAATGCCTGACATTCATTATGTAAGGAAATCACACTTAGTCAGCAGTGTTGAGTCCTTATCTCAACATGATCTTTGCCAGCTGATGGCCAAAGCTAGGTCTGAACATAAATAAAATCATGTTGTTGTGGTGAAATACAGTACTGTGCAAAAGTCTTAGGCACATGCAAAGAAATGCTGTAGAGCAAAGATGCCTTCAAAAATAATGAAACTAAATGTCTCTACATTAAAAAAATACTATAAAGAGCAGTAAACAGTAATAAATGAAAAAGTCTCAGGTACAATTTGTGCAGTTTTATAAGGAAATTATCTGTAGGTTTTACTGAGCATCTTGCAGAACCAGCCACAGTTCTTCTGGAAACTTTGACTGTCACACTCGCTTCTTATTTTTGCAGCAAAACTCAGCAGCCTTCATTATGTTTTTTTTGTCTGAAAAGTGTCTCTTATGTAATCTGCTGCTTTCTTTACTGACATACAAACATTTTTCTGTAACATTTAATTTTGTGCTGGAAAACTAATGTTTAGAATTCTAAAATGTTTTTGCACTGAATCAATAATGTGGAAGTCATAAAATAAAAATCTATAATAAAGTTTGTACTAAAAAAAAATAGGGTGCCTAAGACTTTTGCACAGTACTGTACATTTATGTTTTCTTAAAGTGGAGAATTCAAAAATACACTGTAGGCAGAAATGCCCAATTTTGGTCATCATTTTTGCCTGTTTTCCAGAATCTGACAGGATTTCTCTCTCACTACACATGCTGCTCCTGAAATAGCAGCGATCCTGACCCTTTCTGCTCTCCATCCTGATGCCCTACTTCTAGTTGGATTTCTCATCACTTGGAAATCACTCGCTGCTGCTGAGGATGGTCCTACACAGACAGCCTAAAGTTATATGAGATTACTGTGGATGGTACCACTTAGAAACAACAAAGATGGCTTTGGACTTCAATTGATATGAACAGTTTTGCTACGATGGCTGAGGACTACAATTGCTATGATAGCTTTAGGCCTGCAATTTCCCTGAACAGTTTTGCACTCAAGTCTCCATCAGTGAACAGGTGACAACTTCAACAAAACAGACTTCATGTGTAAACTATAATGAACTTCCGTGGTTACAGGGAGGGAAATGTTTTATAGTTGCACTATCTAGTGTCACCCACATGAGGATGGGTTCCCTTCTGAGTCTGGTTCCTATCAAGGTTTCTTCCTCATATCGTCTCAGGGAGTTTTTCCTCGCCACTGTCACTTCTGGCTTGCTCATTAGGGATAAATTCATAAATTTTAAATTTATATCCTGAATTTATATATTTCTGTAAAGCTGCTCTGTGAAAATGTCCATTGTTAAAAGCACTATACAAATAAAATTTAATTGAATTTCCCAGATGTGCAATAGTCTATACAATAAACAGTGAATGAATGAGCGAGGGAGTGATTTGCATTGTTCTGTGAATGCTTTTGTCGACTGTGTGATAACAGCGCAGACTTTTACCTGGACAGTGAGGAGCATTTTAGGCAGTGTGATCTCCCCTAGTAGCAGGCAGTTGACCTGCCTCAGGGTCACAGGAGGCACTGGGGTGACTAGAAAGTAGAGCCCACGAGCCATGTCCACCCCTCTGAGGACACCTTCAACAACGTGGGGCAGAAATGACATAACAGTCAGTCAGTTTCAGTCGGTTCTTTTTTTATGAGCTACTTTTACATGACACTGCAAACGACAAACCACAGACCCCTTTTTGCAGAATGTGTAGGGGGGTTGATGAGCAACAAAAACAGACCAGCATGCAAGAATGTGGTAGGCCTCGACTGTAACGGATTAAAAAAAAAAAAAAAAACCCTATTGAATAACTCTGAACCTGACCTTTACATATATATACACAGAACTGTGCAAAAGTCTTAGGCACCCTATTTTTTTTTTAGTACAAACTTTGTTATAGATTTTTATTTTATGACTTCTACATTATTGATTCAGTACAAAAACATTTTAGATTTCCAAACATTAGTTTTCCAGCACAAAATTAAATGTTACAGAAAAATGTTTGTATGTCAGTAAAGAAAGCAGCAGATTACATAAGAGACACTTTTAAGACAAAAAAAACATAATGAAGGCTGCTGAGTTTTACTGCAAAAATAAGAAGCAAGTGTGACAAAGTGGCTGCTTCTGCAAGATGCTCACTAAAACTTACAGCTCATTTCCTTATAAAACTGCACAAATTGTACCTGAGACTACTATTTTTTTTTTTAAAGCGAAGGATTGTCACACCAAATATTGACTTTGTTTCATTTATTACTGTTTACTGCTCTTTATAGTATAGTATTTTTTTTAATGTAGAAACATTTAGTTTCATTATTTTTAAAGGCATCTTTGCTCTACAGCATTTCTTTGCATGTGCCTAAGACTTTTGCACAGTACTATATATATATATATATATATATATATATATATATATATATATATATATATATATATATTGAATCTGGTGACTATATCTTACTCTGAAAGCTCATTGTTGTCATGGTGTTCAGAAGTTTGTTAAATATGTAAACCTGAGATTAAATGGGGAAAATGGCTATGCTGCTTTAGCAAGACAGGGTGATAAATTACACCAATGACTTTTTGATACAACTGAAAAACCTGAACTACTTGAGTTAATCAAAGAACAAAGAGCTCACATGTTCTCATACATCTTTAAACCCAAGAGTGAAAGCAGTCAGATCTTTTTAACAATACAGAACAGGTGCTCACTGAGGTTTTGACTTGCCCACTGTGCATCTCACAATGCATCACTGAAGAGGAGTCATAATGTGTTCATGTATAATGTGTCATTTTAGCCATCCTTGATCTCCGCTGAGAAAAAGGAAGTGTTGTGTCCTCACCTAAGCCCACACACTGACAGATGGGCGTTTGAGACAGCAGCACAGGTCCACCTCTTCCTGCCACTTTTTCACTCAGACAGCACAGAGCTACTAAACTGGCATTAGCGGCATACAGGATGTGGTTGGGAGCCACATCGCAGTGTGTGACTCCGAGCGCTATAGCTGAGTGGGGCACCTACAAGGAGAGAGAGAAGACACAATCACAATATAGTCACGACCACTCTTCCATCTTGTTTAAGCCAGGAGATGTCAAAGGTTTCGTTTCATTAAAGCCGATATAAAAGTGCAAACACAACATAAATAGCCGAAAAGACAAGTTCTATTTGTTACATTTGTGACAAATTCCTAAGAATCATCTGACATGCCAATTAATGCATTCTGATAAACAGTAAACAGGGAATAAAACACGCCATGGCGTGCTGTTAGAGGAAAATAATCAACGACAGGGCGATTACTTTTTAATAACAGCACGTCCTCCTCTTATTCTACAGCATTCAAATTTTTATTAATTAAAGAACGATGGCTCATATATTTTTTTTACCCATTCATAGTTACATTTAACATTGTGGAACGTCCGTGAAATAAGTTACTTCCCATTATCACTTATGTTACAGCAGCTATAAACTGTCGTTCCATCACCAGCTTTTCTTTTTTCTCTCTCGAAGATGCTAGCATGGAGCATCCCTCGTTCAAGTGTGCAAGTTTCTTTGCATCTAAACCATAACGTATTAGAGTGCGTATATTAATATCATTAATATAAAGCAGAGCAGCTGGTTTCTGTGCAACCAGAATTGACAATTCAACAGCACTATGGTGTAAGGTGTACTTTTATTAGCTTCTGGTTCCTTCTCACTTCCTCATCAGCTGATTGTTCTCAGTACTTTGTAGTCCTACTACAAAATTTTCTTGGAAAAAATCCAAGAGGTCTGCAAGAACTCAAACAATGGGCCTGTGAATCGCTAATACTTTGCAAGCGTTATACATTGGCATCGGCACTGATCTAAGGATTTCGTTAAAGTTCTCAAAAATCTGTAACATCCACTCAAATCTACCGTCTCACACAGCTTATGTTCCTAGCCTTCATCTTTTTTCAGGCATGTTTTATGCAAGTCATCAATTCACAGTGTGACTTGAAAAGCCTGATGTACATAATAAATGCAGACTACAGCTTCACTTGCTGTTTGGCGCTGGATTTCGGTTGATGTTAAATGTGTTTGAATGAGTATTACTCGAAACTCAATTCCAAAGCATGCTATTTCTGGGTTTTGTGCACCACATTCAGGAAAACAAAGTAAAACCAAAGATAATGGTATGCTATGGTAGGAAAAGGAAAAAAAAAAAAATCTTGATCAAAATAAAAGACAATACAATTTAGGATCATGTTCGTTGGAGCTGCACTTTAAACATGTTAATGAGGATTTTGTTTGCATTCGAATGAGTAAATATGAAACTGGTTCTGACAGCTCTATTGTGTTTACCTGGTAGGGGGTGAAGCAGTGCAGGGGGCGGATGGGGCCGGGTTCTGCAGACTGTAGCTGGCTGAAGTAACCCAGCAATGCCAGGTCACGCAGCTCGTTACTGCGCTGGTGACGCCTGCACAGAGGGGAAAAAAAAAAAAGCTTACAGCACATCTACTACAGTGCAGTGCTTTTCCTTCTTTATCCCTTGAATCAGTTAAGTCTTGAAAGCATTACAAAAAAGATAAATACACAGCCATGTGTCCTGCAACCCTAGTCTTGGAGGAGCTACATAATAAAACATTCACAGCTGCCTGCACTTCACATGGCTTACATTTCCCCGGAGGTCCCGGCTCCTTCAAACTCCGAGTGGACGCTGAGGAGCAGGTGACCCCGCGCTGTGAGCTGATTGGCCGGTTCCTCTGCCAGGGCCGACTGTGCCGGGGGATGCGTGTGCCAGCCGTGGGCAGAGCGCAGGAAGTCGGGGGTGAGAGTATGGCACTGTGGCGTGTCGCCGTAGCTCAGCTGCACCACATGGGTGACGGAGAAGAAGCGGATGAGGTCCACCAGCACCTGGAAGCCATGACCTGTGGGAGAAGAAGAATAATAAAAAAAAGTCTGCTGACTTGTAGTGGAGAAACGTTCTAATGACACGATACTACACATGAACTCTGTTCCTCTGTGTCCAAACCCAAAAAGCAGTTTAATGGCAGTAGCTGACCTTTGACCCATCCCATGGTGTTAATGATGACTGGGTTCTCTCCGCTGTACTGTCTCCACAGGGATTTGAGTGAGTCCAGGTAGCGGTCTAGATCAGATTGGCAGTCTGCCTGTCCATAAAACACCATGTGCTCCGGCTCTCGCTGGTGTGTAAACGGAGGGCCTGAGAGAGAACACAAGGCCTGCTGTCAGTGGCTTTAAAAGACCACATCTGCTTCATGAATAGCTTCGTAAATTCCATCAGACTTGTTATTTATCCTAGTCTTATGGATACGGCTTGTGTATGAGTAGTGAGATATACACACCTAGCAGTGGCTCAGTCACTGTGATTAAGGAGAGACACCCGGGAGGTGTGAACTCAGTCTGGCCAAGATCACACTCCAAATACTCCACGCTTGCAGTGCTGTGCACACACACACACGCAAAGTTTAACATACAAAAGCACAGAGTAACATCATATCCACCTGAATCAAGCATTATGTCTGCACGTGTTAAAGAATATGGGGCACATTATGAAATCGATATTCACTGAAATGAGATGGTTTGTGTTATGGGTGTTAGAATTCAGTTCAGTCCTCAGTTTTTGGGTCCAGTTTCGATCACACTACGGTTTAACTTTAAAAGATTAAAGTGTCAGAATGAATGCTTCTGTTGTAGTTATTACTATTATAATTATTACAATGTATTCTCAAGTTAAATTTAATAATCTGAAGAGACATTTTCAGAGTAATTTCTGACCAAATAACTCTTTCAAAATATTTCACAATCATCTAATTGTGTTCACTCTGTAGAAAGACAAAAAAAAAGCTTTACAGGATAAGCAACGCATTCCACATAGAGCTATATGTTCCTTTAAAAAAAAAAAAAAAAAAAAAAAAAATCATTCCCAGTTATTTTTGTTTGTACCTGCCCACAATATTTTCTAATGATCTTAGTTGGTTATTTTTCCTAAAATATGAACAAATTAGAATTTAAACCCCAGTGACCATGACCATTTACTGAAGATGAAATGATGTGTTGTTAACAAACGTGGCCTTTCGTTGTCCCACAACCCTCAGATCTGACCCCCTGCTCCCATTTGCACGAGAGGAAAAATCTCCCACTTCTTCTTCTTTTTTTTTTTTTTTTTTTTGGGTTTCACAGGTTCCCCCAGTCAAGCTCTGAAACCGCTGGCAGACGAGTGTTGACCAGTGAGAGGATTTGTTCTTCTCCAGTACATCTTATCATCAGGAAACACTAGCCTCAGTTTAGAGCGTGTCTCTTTCTCACATGAATACTTTGTTTTATCCTGTGTGTGTGTGTGTGTGTGTGTGTGTGTGTGTGTGTGTGTGTGCGTGTCCGGTGATTTAATTGCATATTTAAAAAAAAAAAAAATCAACTTAGGAATGGCATTAAAATCTAATCAAAATTCAAATCCCCAAAATGTAATATATATTAAGCCTTTATTTTATAAAACTGAATTTAAAAAAAAACAAAACAGATATTGTCTTTATTGTCTTAATTAATAACTTTAAGTTATTGTTATTATTACTGTTGAATTTGAATAAGAATTACATATATTTAAAGGTACAAATTACATTTCACATTAAATAAAATGATCTTTTTTTTTCTTGCTGTATTTAATAAATATATTTTTTTTTGCCAATGGTTTCTCTTAATTTGAACTTGCTAGGGGTGAGAAATATCTAAAAACATAGAATTCAAAATTACAGGTTATGGTTTTGAGATAAAAAAAAATTAGAAAGATTAGAAGAATTAGAAATACAAATATCAAACTATTTGAATCTAAAAGCTGGAAATCTCAGATGCTTCACCTTTGGTCTAATTTACACAAAATCTGTATTTCTAATATTTAAATTTTTGAGATTTTTATTTCAGAATATTTTGAAATGTCAAAACTGTAACCTGTAATTTCCAGTTATGCTTTTAAAATAAAATATTTGCAAAAAAAGTACATTTATTAAACACACCGCAGAAAAAAAATTATTAAAATGTGATGTGTGTGTATAATTCAAATACACAAAATTTATATTTGTGTACTTTTATCAGCTTCCAAGCTCCAGAAATGTGACTCGAGCATGTTTAACACTGAGTGAAAAATCTGACACCATGAACTGCACTGTTGTTCTGATTAAAAGTCGAAATCCATGTTTGTTTGTTTAGGTGTTTTAGTGAACTTGGGTATAACCTCACGGTGAGAAATGAGAAGAAGGAAAATGCCCTTTATGATTATTTCCATGATTGTTTTTAAGCTAACAGCACACTAGTCAATGTGAATAACAGGTATGTAGGTTATTAACCATAAATCGGCGACACGCCTTGCAGTAAGAAATGAAAAAATTGTTCACATCACACACAGATTTAACCTTTACAACCAGTTACCCATTCCAGTGGCACTTACTGGTTAAGCAGGCTGTTGATGAGATGTCTGTTGAAGGTCGACTTGCCAGAGTTTTTGGCCCCACACACGAGAATAATGGGACAGCGATCAAAATCCCCTGTGGATAAAGATTAGATTTTGATTGCACACAATTTTATACATTTTAGTAAAAAAAGAAAGAAACAGAGATTCAGCATTGATGTATTTAAACAAGAGTTAATGACTAAAGTGAAGTGCATTACGTTTAAACATACACTCGCTGACCACTTTAATAGGAACGCCTGTGCCCGAGAGGCCAATTCACACCAGAATCATTTCTGAACTGGTTTTAGTCACCCATGTCACAGAATAGATACATATTCAACATTTGTGACATGAATTTTCAATATTTCAATCCACACCACCTACGTGAGACAAATAACACATCAGCCACAATGTGACTACACCTTTTTTTAGTGCTCCGACTCATTCACTTGCACTTTCCACCTGTTATTTACTTTGTGAACAGTATTGTGACTGTGCAGTAGGGCTACACGATATTGAAGAAAAATGCAATATGCCGTAACTTGTTAAATAATGTGATATGCGTTACGATAATGCTGTAAGTGTGTAAAATCCATTTAAATTATATATATATATATATATATATATATATATATATATATATATATATATATTTAAAAACATAACCAACATATATGGTTCATGTTCTTTCAAGCAAAAGAAAGCACTGTCTGCTTCGCCCTAAAACTTTGACATTTCGTAACTTTTTGAAGTGTTAAAATCATTCAATTATCGCAAGCCCTTGCGATATGCATATCTTGATATTTACATTTGCGATATTTCAATAATTTCGATATGTCATATATGTATGTGTGTCTATATATTTATATATATATATATATATATATATATATATATGTACACACACACACACACACACACACACTTCATTCCTATGATACACAATATGCAGTGTTGCTGTCTCGAACCAGAATGTGTGTTTGTTATAAAAATACTGATGATGCCTGTGATGTCTCAGAAATGTTGATGTTAGCATCACGATGTTAATATTATATTAATATAATATATACATGGATTATCTCTAACTCATGAGTCGCAGACTTGGGCATTAAAAACATTAAGTTAAAGATGAAGTGTGCGTCAGAATTGGTTTAGGCCTATGAAAGTTGTTTAAGCTACACACACACTTGCTGTTGTGCAAGTTTGAGGTATGACACCAAAATGTAACGTGCATGTGTATGGTGGAGTGTGTGTACCTTCCCATGCACTGAGCAGGCTGCTGAGAGCCTCTTTATAGCTGTCGGATGCCACCAGACCGCGTGCACAGGAACCTTTTAGCGCTGTAACGCCCACGGCTGAGAGAGCTGGGTTATACACAGCAGCCTGAGAGCGCAGCTCCTTCTGCAAAACACACACAATATACAGGTTATCTTCAGAGTCAGCACGTTCTGTACAGGATTTCTGTGGTTGACTTCTGTAGCCAAAGTCAGGAAGTAAAGTTGAAAACTAGTACAGTGTATACATTTGGTTGGACCGCAGATACCTATGGCACGTTGTAACTAGTAGTGTATTTTGATTGTAGATCAAAACTTTGTTGCACAGAGTGACATCATCCCGTCACCAGCCAATCAGAAACATGATCCGATATAAACTGGAGATACATTTTTTTCAAGATACATTTTTTATGCTAACCTACGCTACATTAGAGTACTCTGAACAACAGGATAACATTACATTAATAGTAATCTTTTATCTTTTAAATCTTTTGTTACGTACCAATAATTCAATTTGACAAATGACATCTTGTGCAAGCTAATAAAAATATCTTACTTGTAATTTAATTACTGAGTAACTTTATTTATGATAGATGATAATACACCTACCCCCTGGTAGGTTCAAGTTAATTTAAGTCAATGCTAAATTTTTACTAGTCTGTAAACTCAAAAGTAGCGACAATTTACGCTCAAACTAGGCTACAATAGAACTGGCGCTCTACTGGTGCAACCAGCTGCTGCCTTTATTTCAGATATTTAGTAATTTAATATTAGTGCCACTAGATACTACACGATAATCTCTTGTGGAAGTGCGAATAAATTTGGGGTCAATGTTTTCATTGCTCTATATAAATCTGTATTGCTATTAAAGCCTAAGAAGTGTGGCGTAGATCAAAGGGACATGCACTGCTAGGCTGTGGAAAGTGTATGTGTATCCCAGCAAACTCACCGAGCTGAGGCCAAAGAGATGGCTGAGTTCACTGAAGCTGCCGAAGAAGCGCGTGAGTGACGTGTCCAGTGGCTGAAGAAGCACCACGCACGAGTCTAAGTCCACCTCACTCAGCAGTCTCTTCCGAGGCTCTGCAACACCGACGCCACCGACAGTCACACCAAAAAAACTGAACAAACTTTTCTGATCTTTACAAAGAAGCAACATGGATAAGCTCTTACCTGACAAGAGGTACTTGCGGACGATGGCCTTGGCCTCCAGTCGGCTTTCCTTCCTGCTCTTGGCTGAAGCTGTGCAGTCGGCCATGGCCCTGATGGTGAGGGGACAGTGGGACGACGGTGAGAAGAGCGGATAAGGCTGCTGGCCCTGCTCTATGGTGAACCCCAGCACTTCCACACGACCGCTCAGGCACGTGAGCAGGCACTTCCCTCGAAAACACAGCGACTGCAAACATGAGAGAGAGCAGAAATTCATGAGGCGTACAAGCTACTTAAGAGAATTAAGGAAATGTGCAACACTGAATGCTTCTAGTTGCCTGACAGCTTCTGGCAAAAGTTACACTCCAGCACAGGATAAACACTACAGCTGATAATCTGCATGCATACACACCTGTACCTCCATAAAAAGAAATAACTCATCAGGCCAGGAAGGAGCAGTAGTCTTTGTCATAAACAAGACTGCATTTTAAAACTACATCAACATGTGGCGATAAAAAATGCTGCCAGTAAGAGGTTCCTGTATCCTGTATCTGAGAACATCAGCTGATTTAATTATACATGTACAAAAAACAAGCAGATTTTACTACTGCTAGTAGTTGTTTTAATCATAGTCGCAAATAAAACAGAATTATAATGGCAATTAAAAGTTACAAATTAAATTAAAAATTAAAAAACTATGGAAACAGCGGTATGATTTTTTTGTTGTTTTTAATGGGGTAAATGAGAATGAAAACCTCCCTCAAAAGTTGTCAAAATGTTCCACGTTAATGCTAAACAATAATAAGTCATTACTCTGAGGCATAATTTAGATAAACTTCTTATTCTGCATTATTCAATGGCATAATTTTTTGTCTTCAAACTCTTGAAAATGGGCTTTAGCAAATTTAATACCTGCTTTTTGGTTGTACTAATTTGCACACATAAGCACTGTCCCCCAAGTGACTTTCAGAATTAGTAAAATGCATTGCGGGTGGAAAATTCTTCGATTTGCATAAACACTACCCTTCATTTTGCACTTTTGAGCAGAAACAGCCCAATTTGCAAATTCAGTATGGCAAATATGCGCATTGTTGCTCATTTGAAAGATGCAATCCTTCAGACACCCTGTCAGTAAATCTGCTCTAACAAGGGCTGACTAGTGCTATGTAATAATAATAATAATAATAATAATAATAATAATAATAATAATCAGAAAATATGTGGGAGGATTTGGGAATGAAATGAAAAAAAAAATAATTTAACTTCTGAAAACTTTTACTTTGAAAGTAAATAAGGAGTAGTTTTTTTTCTCCGTTTATTAAACCTACTACGATTTAAAAACTAAAAGCCCGGACACATGATCTGTTCCAGGTACCCAGGCTACTGATTTGTCCATGTCTGACTGTTGTAGAAGTTTTAGTATATTGTGTTTAATATGTTCTTTTATGATTTATGTGACTCTTATGCACTGCTTCTTGGAAGATTCAGTTCAGGTGCTGTGTGGTGCTGCTTTTGAAAGACGTTTCTTGAACTCATCACAGCACAGCTAAGAACATATTATGCTTATATGACATGTTTATTTATTATTATTATTATTTTTTTTTTTTTTACCTGGCCTTGCTTCAGGACTAACACTGTGTGGTTCTGGGAGCGGTCATACTGGGCGTGGTATTCAAACACCTCCTCTTCCTCGAACTGATTTGCAACCGAGTTCCCTTCACCGCCTTCTTTCTCCAAACCGTTCTGAAGAACGCTCTTGGCATAAGACCTCCAGTCCTGGGAGTCCTCCGAGTCACTGCCCGTCTCCAGCTCGGTGCCGCCATTGGTGTGGACGTGAGCGAAAGGTGCAGACACGGCCTTGCCTTTAGCCTGTGATAAACGTCCGTCTTCAGATGTTACAGTCGCAGCCTTGACGTAAGCCTTCTGTAACCGCTTCACTTTGGGCTTCTGTCTGTTAACAAGCTCATTCTCAAACTTTGCTGTTGAAGGCTTCGGACTGTGGCCGGAGGGATCCACATGGCGGATTTTCTTCCCGTGGGTGCGCCATTTATTTTTCGTGTGGCGTTTCGTGGCATTTCGATGCTCATGTTTGGAGCGAGCGGAGACTTTATGCACCTTCATGGTCACTGCTTGTGAACTTTCATTGGCACTGGCTCACGGTGTGAAAGAACACCTAGAAAAAAAAAAAAGACACAAGAATATCAGCTCCACATGAAATGGCTTGAGAGCTGATTTGTTTCCTTATGTTGATGTATTTCCTTTTGAAACAGGATATCAGGGTGAAGGTGTGCTGAAGTGCTTGACTGATTTACACAACAGCCAATAGCATTTGAGATGCACCACACCCCCCTGAATCTAAACAAACCTGACAGTAGCTTAGAGAAGTAGCTAAATATGGAGAATGGGGGGAGTTTTTTTTTTTTTTAACTGTGGAAGATTTCTCACCACTGCCTTTAACAAGGACAACGGGATGTCATGTGTTTTTAGAGTTACTCTGTACATGTTTGAGCCGTGGGTGATCAGCAGCACCAATAGTGACGGAGAACCACAGAACCATCGCCGAGAGGCATCACACGCACCCAAATGGTAGATAAAATTATATTACCTATTCTTACTGATGGAATATCCCTTATGGTGTATAAAGACTGAGTTGCGCTCTCGATCAGTCTGAGGTAACGACATTCTAACCTTGAACAGCACCACGTTGGTTAACCCCTCTTCTGAAAAGCTCCTGTCACATGATCGCCAACTCTCACAAATTCCACCCTCCGCCAAATTCATAAACTCCAGCCATTTTTATTCTAAAGCAACGGGATGGTTAGAAAAGGGAATAGTGAGCGGGAAGTGTGCGCACAGCCAACAAGCTGCTACTGCAAAGCAAGACCCTCCCCCAGGGGCGGGACATATAGATTCTAGAGAGCATTTAATTGGATGGACACAAGACTAGTACAGGATGAGTCATCGAAGGATTTTAATCATGTTCCCTGGAGTGACTAATTATTAAATTAAAATGAGAACTTTTTCTAGATATACTATCATATTGGTGTCCATAAAACGTAGGGACAGGTACAAAAAGCTTTGAAACACCTGTTCTGATTTTTTAATGGAAGTACTTCAATACCAGGAAGAACACAAAGTGTGGCTTTATCGTCAAAAAACCAACTGGATTCAAAATTTAAGGGTAAATTTGTTGCTTCATAACTAAATTATCCTTATTTTCTGCTACTTGTCATGCGTCACTCAGTGGTCCACTTCCATATAGCGCGCTAATGGATAAATAGGGCACTATACAAGCTGTAGGAACCATTATCTCCTAGCCTACTTAGTGCACATTTATAGGGAGCAAGAAGCCATTTGCGATTCAACCAGTGTCACTTCAGCTCACCAAGAGCATAGCAATAAGTGAACTAGCACTGAGTTAACACGAAATATTTTGACATTTATTTTAATTTACATTTCACAAAACACTATGAAAACCACTTCCACTACAGCTGTTCAATATTTTAACGCAAATTTACGCAATTTCTCCTTAAAGCATTGCAGGCTAACTAGCTAGCTAGCTAGCACTTACCTCTTTGTATGAATAGCTGATGGAAAGAGAACATTTAAGAACTTGCAGCCATGAACATTAATGCATCATTGAATAAATAAGTCTTGGGTTTTATTCAGAATTATGTGGCTTCTTAGATAGCTAGGAAATTAATTACCAGCTAGGATCACTCCATGTGAGCAGGCTGAGTCCTGTAGCGTTAGCGTTAGCCTTCAAACGCAGTGGAAAAGACAAACATTAACGCTTATTTATGCTCTTTTGTGCAAACGCTCATACATGAAGGCAGAAAAATATTATAATATTACTACAATATTATAGAAAATATATACAATACAGCCTGCTGTCGTCTAGCGTAGCCTCGAAAAGCGGTATGGACCGTACAAAGGGGTGGACAATAAAAATTATCCCGGAGTTTGAATTGAAATATTCCACTTTTTAATATACAACAAGTATAATGTATAGATACGGTTAGACAATAAATAAAATTAATAGTCATGTATAAAAATTAAGACTGAGTTTATAGTTTGGAACACAAATAGTATTTTATTACAATTTTTCTCAAGCAAAACATAAACCCATTGCAATGTATTGTTTGGCCAACTACTATAGAGGTCATCTGAACAGGCAGCGTCATTTCCTGGTTTTCTCCAACATGGCGCCTTTGTTTTTTTTAGTCGAATAAAAAGCATTTCATGCTCAATGTATTATTTATTTATTACATACCAGTTTTAATGTAGGTTAGCTTCATATATGACAGAACACTGCGCGAGGTTGTAGACACTGGAGCGAAGGTGAGGTAAGTCATTCACCGCTGATTTAAGGGAACAGACTTTAGGGAGCGTCACTAAAATACACACATCATTCTCAACGTCGAGTAAAGAGAACCAAACTGAGAACTGCAGCCATTAAGGCACTGGATAAAATGTGGAGAGTGCAATAAGATGCAATTTATTATAAATATTTTTACAAAATGATATTTTCACACAGGGCTACAGCAGTGCCTGAAACTCAGTGCTAATACACTTAATTTATTCTTATCAAGACTGCAGTTGATTAAGGCGATAATACCAAATAATGGTAATTTTTATTACGAAATTAACCTCGTACAAGGCCTAAATATGCAGGCGTGCTCTTTAACAGATTACAGAATATTCTGTATATTGTGTAAATCCTGAATAGTCGACATTGCAGTTGTGTGTTTCTGTGCGTTTGGATAAATTATGACGATCACGTGATCTTTAAATATTTTCAGTCTCAATAATTCGGGGTTTATTTTCACGGAGTTGAGCAGTGGGTTTTAAATCATTTCTAAGGGATTAATTTGAGCATATGAACAAGGTAAAAATTGTTTAAAAAAAAAAAAAAAAAACTCCAGTTACAAGTAAACGTATTTCAGTTTACAAAGGAAAGGGGCGGGCATGGGTAGTTTTGGGGGCGTTTCTAATTTGCATATTTAAATAATGGTGCTTTCTCAATGAGGGTAGATTCCTCTGTGCCTTTATACTTTTGTCAAATGGTATTTTACTGTGGAACTGTTATGTCAGTCAATATATTATGCAATGCAAAAACTATTGTAGGCCTTTAAAAAAAGGTTTGGGTGATTTTAATATATTGAAAAAAAAATTATATATTCTATATATCTCTTGATTGATGTGTAAGTAATGTAATTGCAATGCAGTTTTTCTATCATGTCCATATCAGGCAGTCCTAATGGAGACAAGCACACTAGATGGTGCTCACGCTCAGTGGGTGCTGTCTGAGCTCAACCAGCAGAGGGGGCTTGGAAAGTTCTGCGACGTGATGCTCAACACTCAGAACGGTCAGGTGTTCCTGGCCCACCGCAACATCCTAGCTTGCTTCAGCCAGATGTTCCAGGACTCGCCTTCCTCCACACCATGTACAGAGATCAACCTTCCACAAGAGTGTCCTGTCGAAGGACTCGAGCTGCTGCTGCATTTCTTCTACACTGGTGACCTCCAGCTAAACAGTGATAATGAGGAGAAGGTTCGACGTGCTGCGAATGGTCTGTCCGTTCCTGATTCGCTCATTCCTGCTCAGAGTTTGGTCAGAATTAAGGGTTCAATCAGTAGCGAAGACGTTGAAGGGAAGCCACTTTTCCCCTCACTGACTGCGGACACCAAACCGGACTTGACTGCTATGCCACAATCAGCATCACAACAGGAGGTGAAAAGCAATGGAGAAACCTCAGTGAGGCCAGAAGCAGCAGTTGCAGAGCTCGATGAGTCTCCCAGTACCAGCTCAGCCACTGTTACTCGATCTGGCAGGAAGGTGAGGAGCCCGAGCAGGCTGGCCAGAGAGAACGCTGTTCCTGTAGTCCCAAAACCGAGTGTGACAAGAAGAAGAACAGCAGCTCTCGAGTCCAAAGATGAGGGCATCATCCCTACTGATGGAGAACAGAGCAGTACACAAGTGCCAAGTGAGGCTGAGGTAATTAATTCATAACTATTATAATATCATAATCATAATTCATAAGGTCAATTATGAGAATTCTGTGAAAATCAAAGTGGCCATGTGTGCAGTGAACAGTAGCTGTGTTAGTATAATTCGAATTGTTTTCAATTTAATTGTATTCAGTGTTTAGATTCCATTGTACATTTCTACCTAAATGCACTATTATTGGGCTTATAAGAAAAGAAAGGAATAAAACATGATGATGCATGCTGTTATAGGAAAATAATCAACAAAGTTGATTATTTTCTAATAAAAGCATGTTATTAGAAGTGTTTTATTCCACTTATACCACAGTATTTTGCCAGTGATTCCAGTTTTTTTTATTATTATTATTAATTAAAGAACGGCACGTCATTCTGTTTTATCAGGTTGTAGTTACGTTTTAATGCTGTGGAGCGTCCAGAAACAACTTAGATCCTGTTATCACTTATGTTATAGCAGCAATAAACAGTCGTTCCCTCACTAGTCTCTCTTTTTTTCTGTTTCTTAAAGATTATAAGACAAAAATGCTGCACTGTCCTACTGTCAGGGTTGCTATAATAGAAAATGAATTAACTTCTGACCAATCAGAATCAAGAATTCAACATCACTCTGGTATAAGTTGTTTGTGTGACTTAGTAATTGTAAGGAGAGATTTGATCATTGTGACAGGCCTCTCTGTTCCTTCTATCTGTCTTACACTTGTTTTTGGTAACTTGATGGAAACTCTGCCTTTAACCGGATTGTAACTCTACTTCACATCTAAAAAGTGAATAAATACAATGTAGTGTGAATGTAAAAAAAACTAGCTAAAAACCTTTAAACTGTTATTTCAACATTTTTAATAAACATCCTGTAATTGGTGCTCTATACTATCTGTTTCTTGTTTTTTTTATGCAGGATGGACCTGGTGATAATCAGAACGATGCTGCTGATGAAGACGATGAGGATGGTGTGGGGATTTTTACAGAGGACACGGATGAAGAGTACATGCCTCATGATTCACCTGTCGCGTCTCCTAAAGGTCCAAGAGGGAAGCGTAAACGGAAAGGAAGTGCCAGCGGTAAAGAAAACGGAGGCGGCTCTTCGAAAGATACAAAGAAGGGTTCTGTTCAGTGTCCTACATGTCACAAAACATTCCTCAGCAAATACTACCTGAAAGTCCACAACAGGCGGCACACGGGGGAGAAGCCGTTCAAGTGTGAAAAATGTGGGAAATGCTATTATAGGAAGGAGAATTTGCAGGAGCACGAGGCCAGGAACTGCCTCAGCAGGACTGATATGGTGAGGAAATATCAACACAGTGTTAATGTAAACATACCAGGCAGTGTATAAATGACTTGAAGAAATACAATTCTTCATAAAAGGTTTGGTATGTGTATGCACTGATGATTCATTAAACCCAAAAATCTTGTTCGGGCTAGATGTTTTTCTGTTCCAGGTGTCCCATGAGCTTTAAGAAGAGACAGGAACTGCGTATGCACACAGTCACACACACGGGCGAGATGCCAAATAAGGTGATTTTCCCCCGACAGTGCATACAAATGGGTCAAAAACGAGATTTTTTAATTTTTTAATTTTTTAATTTTTTGTTTTTTGCGCATTTGTTCATTTGATGATAAATACAGCCCTGTATATATGAAGTAAGGAATAAAACACATTAGGACATGCTGTTATAGGAAAATAATCAACGATTGGGTGGTGTGATGCGGTCCAACGTGAAGCAGAGTTACTATCACCACCATGAAGCTGATTAATTTTTAAGTAACAGTACATTCTGAAGTGTTTTATTCTTCTTCTACTACAACAGTTTACCAGTGATTACAATTTATCTATTAAAGAACAACACATCATGCTTTTTATCCGTTTATAGTTAGATTTAATGTTGTGGAACGTCCACGAAACAAGTTAGTCCATGTTATCACTTAGATCATAGCAGCTATAGACAGTTGTTCCCTCACCAGATTGTGTGTTTTCTCTCTCTTGAATAAGAAAAAAAAAATCGCAGCTTGTTGTAGAGTACATTTCAATTACAAGAGTACATTTCGGCCTTTTCCGATTAGATTAGATCTAGATAGTTCCAATAAAATAAAGTAATTTCTAATATTTTTAAGTCACTAAACATTTCATAATAAACATGTCTCCAATCGCTTATACCTCTCCCATAGTTACAAAACAATTTTCAATTTTTAGAGTATGTAAAATGAGGTCATTTAAACAAAAAAATATGGTAAAATATAGGGTGTTTGAAAAAAAAGGGGGATAACAGTAGAGTCCAATACCAAATCCACTACTGATACCTTGATACTGAATCCTACTGTTTTCATTTCAATACCATTTTTTTTTCTATTTATGTTTCTCATGCACATTTGTAGTTTAGATAAAAAAATTTGCTCTTATTTACTAAAACCAGTAGGAATCATAACATGTACACTTACAAATCTGTATTAATGGATTCAGTATCAAGTGTAAATTATGTCGTAATTAACATTTGTGTTAGGAGTGCTTTTCATTTCACTGAAATCACAGCAAGTATATAATGCATCAGTAATAAGAGCAATCATGCACAGTTATTTTTGTTGGACTCAGACTTTTGAAGGCTACTTTAAGTATTTTTATTAGAAGCCTTTTCTGGTCGTGTTGTAACATTATCCCTGTTTGTAGTGCACGTCATGCTCGGAGCAGTTCATGCAGAAGAAAGAGCTCCGAAACCACATGATCAAAGTCCATGGAGCTCCTAAACCATATTCAGTAAGAACTGGCTTTTGAAATTTTGTTCACATCATCACACTAATTTCAGTTCAATTCAGATTTATTTTATATGTGTAGCGCTTTTGACAATTTAACACAAAACAGCTTTACTGAAATCCAGATGTAGATTTATATTTAAATCTTAAGTTAATAGTTAAATTCCTTGAGATGCTGAAAGGATGTTCAGTATAATAAGAGTCCTGGGATGAGCACAGGACAGTGTTTATGATTACAGCAGCAGCTCTACAGGTACAAATCTACAGTATCCAGGTCAGATTGAAGCAAGGGTGAGAAAGTTTGGGAATAAACCGCATTTAAAATAGACATAGTTATGATTTATGTTCATGTCCAGAAGCCAGTGTATGTATATTTTGTTAGTTATAGCATCTAATATTAATCCCGGTGTTCTTTTTGTGTCAAAACTTAATATGATATTAAACGAGTAGCCCTGAGATGCCAGTTGTTAAAGTATTGAACGTAATAGAAGACTTAATTTTTTTCTATTCTTGAATGTTCCTGGTTTTTCCTCTAGTGCCCACTGTGCCCCAAATGCTTCCTGTCACGTACTGAGCTGCGCCTCCACGAAGCCGCCAAGCACCGGGGGGAGAAGCTGTTTGTGTGTGAGGAGTGCGGCCACCGAGCATCCAGCCGCAACGGCCTACAGATGCACATAAAAGCCATTCACAGGTTTTCTTTACAATTCCATATTATATCCTATAGACATCTCCATACCTGTATATAGACAAGTGACAATTTAAAGGAAAAACCAATGTAAAGTGTGTTAGTAAGGTGTTGGTCTACCACCAGAGCAGCTTTAATGTGGCTTGACACAGATTCTAAAAGTCTCTGTTTTTTCCTTTAATTTGTCATCCATCTGTGTATCCATGAGAATTCCATATATTCCATGTACCTGGGATAGGAGAATTCCATGCAGGATTTGGCATAGATAAAATATACTGTAGATAAAATATACACAAGACATTTTAGGTAATGTTAAAAAGACAAACACACATTATCGTTTACAGTTATTTCAACAGATAAATAAAATGTATGTAAACCACTTTAAAATTTAAGTTTTTTAATGAATGGTGTTATAGAAATAAAGGTTATTATGTTATTATCAGTCATGTTTGTTTCTGCTGCGTCAAACACAAGATGAACATGGCAATTTTCTCCCCCGTCTGCAGGAAGGAGCGTCCATTCGTGTGCGAGATCTGCAGTCATGCCTTTACCCAGAAGGTCAATCTGAACATGCACCTTCGCACACACACAGGAGAGAAACCGTATCAGTGCCACCTCTGCGGCAAGACCTTTCGCACTCAGGGTAATTTGACTTCTAACCTACCTACACTCTGTATACCATAACCAGGTGTATGAGTGTATTAGTGAAGGTCCAGCTACTTAAACTCTGCTTGAACTGTATTCATTTATACGTCATATTAAAAGCTATTTGTGAGATTGTGGAGTTCGAATACCAGTCGTTTGTGTGTGTGTAGCGAGCCTGGACAAGCATAACCGCACACACACGGGTGAGCGGCCATACAGCTGCGAGTTCTGCGAGCAACGGTTCACCGAGAAAGGGCCGCTGCAGCGCCACATAGCCAGCAGACACCAAGAAGGCCAGCCACACTCCTGCCACATCTGCAACAAGTCCTTCAGAGGTGAGCAGGCGTCCGGCAAATTCAGATTAATCCTAAAAAATAAGTTTAAAAATGTTTTCAGTCACTTTACAGAGATCAAGGTGACAGGATTTGTGTTATTCTCCCAAACCATCCAAGGACATTCGCTGATTTTATATCAAATGCCGGCATGTATGGCAAAATGTCTTCAAAATAAAATGTTGCAGACATTTTGTAATGCCCTGTCCTAACACCTCATTTCATGTGTCCTTCATTTGTAGCAAACAACAAAAGAGAACCTGTTCTTTTCATTGGATTGTATGATGTCGTGCACGTATGACCTGTTCCAGTATGCAAATTGTGATGCCATACTGTATTGTGTCAATGTTTCAAAAAAGATCTTGTTTCTCTTGTCAGCTATCGAGCAGCTTCGTGTACATGTGCGGCGACACAAAGGAATGAGGAAGTTCGAGTGCACCGAGTGTGGCTACAAGTTCACCAGACAGGTACAGAGTCACTGAACAACTCGGACATCAGAGTCAAAGTTACAGGGATAGTCTGGACAAAAATGCTTAAGTGAAACATGTCCATGGTCCTACGAGCTATGGGGTGGTATTACATCACATTGGTGCTGATTATTTTCCTATAACAGCATATGCTGAGTGTGTTATTCCTTATATAATCGACCTCCACTTTGTGCTGGACTGCATCACACCACACCACACCACACTGGTGCTTATTATTTATTTATTTATTTATTATTTTTTATTACATCATACCCCATCAGTTTTTATTACCTACTTTGAAGACAGCTCTGGTTTGTTAATTATATCGTCTTGTATTCAGGCTCACTTGCGGCGGCACTTACAGATCCACAACCGTGTGGAGAACTACAACCCACGCCAGAGGAAACTGCGCAACCTCATAGTGGAGGATGAGAACACAGAGACTATGTCCACTCCTCCAGCAGGACAGGACGTGGCAGACGAGGAGGCCCAGCCAGCCGCAGCGGAAAACATGGAGCAGCCAGACTCTGGTGCCGTGAAGGAGGCTGAGCAGGAAAGCTTCGGCATGGACGAGGTGATGGAGGTGCTGGTGACGGACACGTTTCCCATTCAGTCAGATCTGGTGGTGGAGCTGCAGGGAGACGGGGCTGATGGGAAGGCTTGAGGGAGAGAAGAAGAGCGAGGGGCTGCAAGGTACAATGCTAGGACCAGTTTTGTTAATTTCCAGTGACGTGCACAAGCGAAATGACCGCAGGATATATGCGGTGGGCATCTTGAATACACATACGGATACTTAACAGCAAGTATAAATCAGCCTTTACAAGATACCTACAGTATGTTTTTAATGGTGTAGGTTCCAGCTATCCTCCTAGACTACATTCGTCTCATGAGTGAGGGCCATTTTCATAATGATTTACAGAACTATACGGATAGGGAATTAGATCATAAATATGCCTGTATATTCCACAAATAGCATTGGAAGCATTTTCACAAAGTCATTACAATATTCTACTTAGATAATATTTGTGTGGCGGCCTGGGAAAACCCTTCGCATGATGAAATTTGCTTTTAGACATCTTTTTTTTTTTTTTTTAAATTAAACTGGCTCCTTACACAACATGATATTTGCATGGGGGGGGGGGCATTAGTGGTTAGCACGTTTGCCCCACACCTCCGGGGTTGAGGTTTCGATTCCCGCCTCCGCCCTGTGCATGTTCTCCCCGTGCTTCAGGGTTTCCTCCAGGTGCTCCGGTTTCCTACCCCAGTCCAAAGATATGTGTTGTAGGCTGACTGGCATTTCCAAATTGTCTGTAGTGTGTGAATATGTATGTGATTGTGCCCTGCGCTGGGTTGGCACCCTGTCCAGGGTGTCCCCTGCCTCGTGGCCCAAGTCCCCTGGGATAGGTTCCAGGCTCCCCGCGTGTGGGGATGTGTAGGATAAGCGGTACAGCAAATGGATGGATTGATATTTGCAGGAAGATAGCCTAAAGATTATAAAATAAATAAAACATTGACAATTACAATTTTTGAAACTATGCGTTTCTTCTTTCTCAGCTAAAGCACCGGTCGAACCTAAATGCAAAATGAAAAAGGCAATTCACTGAAGGGGAAAGGACGCAGGATGTAAAATATTTGCTTCAGGTAGCGCTCACTTTCACGTTGCGCCAGATTTATCTAGGTGAACTTTGAATTCACAAGCCCCAGTCTTGGGAATCAATAGACAACAAGAAGACGGGGCTGTTCTCTCTTTGGTCAGTAAAAAAATGGAGTTGCTCACACCAGGCTTTTGTTTTTTATTCACTGTTTTTTTTTTTTCCTAATGCGCACAATTCATACATATGCTAGGATTTTCTTGTTAGCAATGTTGACAGCTCTGGTTAAGAAGTCAGTGTATGTCATAGGCAGAAAAATCCTAAATCAAAGCCAAATTTTGCTTTGTATTTTTTGGCTGCTTGCCAGAATTCAGTCATCACAACATGGGTTTTTCTAGACACTTTTGTATAAAAACACTGACACAGTTTTGTGGAAATACATTTATGGTTTCTTAAAGTTGAGCAGAAGTGTGAACATCTACATATTAGACATAACATTTACTATTTTTGATACGGGAGACCTGAAATCTACACTGCAACATCTGATGGGTTTTCCTATACCGTCACATATTTTCACTTATGTATATATTTGGTCAATACTTTGTCCCCAACATTTCATATGCAAATACCATGAAATGTACATATTGTATGATATCATGGTGATGTGATTGCACCTGTTACTAAACATGTAACAGTGCAAATAAACAGACAAAAACCATAGTCCTGCCTGCAGTTTATTCCTTCATCACACTTACAGACATCACTACACAAACCAAACACAAGGCCTGTACGGTAAAAATGATTTTGGCCACAAACCAAAACTAAACATTGTAAGAAAAATAAAGTAACAAAAAGTTACAAGTACCGTTTCTGCATAGAGTACATAATCATAATTATTAGTAATAACAAACACACAATGTCTGCTTGACAAGAGATTACTGAATTACTACTTCCAGTTATTTAACAGCATAGTGAAAGCTGTAGAGAAAATCAAATAGTGAAAACACAGCATCTTTATCTATTGTTTCACACCTTCATTAAAAACAAACATCTACACATTCATAAATAAACTTCCTATCAAAACATGAAAACTGTTATGATCGAGACATTCACAAAAGACGTGAGGAATTCATGCATTATAGATTGTCTGGTATTTCCAGGTAGAAAGTAGGACGAGAAACAGATCTGAAAAATAGTGGATGCAATTTTTTTTCCTCCACAGTGCAATCCAAATTTGGTGATATATATATATATTAACGAAGCGATCCAACCCTACATCTTTTGGAAAGTGTGTAGTCATGATGTTTGTCACAAGGTTTTGGATTATGGAAAGAAAAAAAAAAAAAGCTTGCTTTCGGCAGACTCCTTTGTCTATTGTCAGTTCCCAAACTATAGATCATTAGGCACTACTTCATAGTGAGACTTTACCCTGTCTCCAACCCGGCTCCTTGTATGCGGAGTAACATGCAATGCAAATGTACACATCTCCAGTACCGAGGCTTAGGTCAGTGTGTGTGTGTGTGTGTGTGTGTGTGTGTGTGTGTGCGTGCGTGTGGGGGGGAACATAGCCGACATGATTCCCGCCAGAGTAATGTTTGTACATCAAGGTGTGGATTTTCTTTTTCTTTGTAAAGATTTCTGTATTTATAATACATGTCCTTATTAATAATAACAAAGTAAAACAAATTTAAAGCATATGAAAAACTATACTAATTGTAACAGAGGTGCCAACATTTACGGTTTAGCCATAGCATTTATGATTTTTGACTCCTTGCTACAGTGATACAGAAGATCTTCACTTTTCTGCTTTTTTAGTTAAAGCGGTGCTCTGACCAAACGCTAATAAAATTCACACAGAGAAAAGCTAACTCACTGAAGGGGAAAGGACAGATATTTATCATGCCAGTGAACAGAAAAATTGAAATAATACAACCAGAGACCTGTAGCATTCTCTGTATTAGCACATTAGGACAACCTTATTTTGTCTACACTGCAGAACAGGTTATGATAATGTAATGTAATGCTATTATCCCAGCCTTATTTGCGATATATACTGAAATATGTTGTAGGGCTACTGAATTTTTTTGGACAATCATATTGAAAATTTGGTATACTTCAGCCAACATCCATTAGTATAATAGTAGAATGTTCAAAAATAAGTACCCTCTAAATGTGTCCACATAAATTATGGTAATCTGCGAGAATAATAATAAGAAGAAACTGCTAATCATCAAAAACAGCTGATTAGCTGATCATCAGGAGGTTTGGCCACATCTACACAGCAAAATTCCCAGAGTTGAATTAACACGTAGAGTGTTGATTTAACTCTTTCAGAGTTCATTTGTGTCCAATAAGATATATATCACAGTAGGTGTTAATTCAACACTGGAGATTTTGCTGTGTATAAAAGCAAAACTTTTGGCAGTCTGATGGTCTAGATCATTCAAACTCATTCAAATCGTTCTCACCATGCCATGAAAAAAAGATTCCAGCAGCTTGCTGTTTAGCAATCTGGGAATCATCTATATATAGCAATCTGCTGTATATTAAGAAGAATTATTAACAAACTGAGAACATTCAAGACTTTCTTCTCAGGAGTGGGTCTCTGCATATTCATGCCAATGTCAAGACTGTTTGATGACCAAAGAACCCAAGATCAACATTTAGGCATCTTCAGGCCTTAGTTGATGTTGAAGTTCATAACTCTTAATATCTTAAAAAATGCTTTTATGGAAGGGTAGCCAAGAAAAGAAGAAAAGAACATCCTCTGACTACAATGATTGCTACATTTGAACAAACCTCAGCATTTCTGGAATAATATCCTTTGGATGGATGAGATGTAAAATGGAGATGGTTAGCAAGAAACAAACTTCACCACAAACACCTCATACCAACTATTAAGCACTAGGGGTTGCATAGATTAGTGAACTGATTCATTCACTAGTCGCCGGTGTGGGAAGCTATCCACTAGTCAGGACGGTAAAGAAAGGAGGCTAAATGGACTTTGTTAGTCTGCAAAATATTTCAGACTAGATCAAACCAAGTCTAAAGTCAACTGCATCTCTTATAATAAAAAAAGAACAAACAAACAAACAAACAAACAAACAAAAAAGCCTCCTAGAGGCTGCTGTAAACATAGCATCCTCCATCTAAGAAAAGCCACACATTGAGCTTTAAGGGGAGCTCTGGTGATGGACATGAGCTTCTATGCTGCGCATTCTCAGTTCAAGAATCAGGAATTTCAGCTGAGCTGCATCTGCCAGGTCGAATGCATGAGTGTATTTTATGAATTGGTACTGTATGTCTTTAAATAGTGTAATATGATGCACATATGTATTATTTTTTCATTTACTGCACAGACATATTTATTTTTATCATTAACCATGTAGCCTAAAATGCACTGAGGCTGAGAATTTGTAGCCTGTTCACTGAAATGCAGTTTGATGCATTCTGCGGGATGATGATGATTTGGGGCTCAAGAAACAATTACTTCAGGTTTTTGCTGCTAATGGTGATTGAAACCAGTTCTTCTCCAGCTTGTACATTTACTTTTACCCACATGGCTTCTGCATATTGGCTGACTTGTCACTAAATAAATATTAACACTGAATATTTGTTAGCTAATTTTAGCACTTTTCCAGCAAGGTGTCTTGATATATGAAGTCACAGAATTGAAAGTTCGTGACTTCAAATCAAAAACTGTAACTAAAGTCTCAGATCAAGTGCTTGTAATGCAGATGTGCGTTTTTTTTTTTTTTAAACACATGTATTTTCATTAAAGCGTCACAGTGCTTTTATCTAATTACTAATAGAGTTTTTGAAATATGATTTTTGGCTAGTGTGCAACATGCAGTTCTGTGTGTTTCATTTCATTTTAATACTGATATTCGTAGTAGTGTGGCGAGAATTATGCTGGTGTAAGCACAAATCCCAGACACAACTGGCCCAAGCGTAACGGTAATGAGAATTTAGAGAGGCAAACAAAGCAGAGAATAAGGAACTGTCCATTCATGTTCCTCGCTCTCCGGTTGAGGTGAATAAGTGGTAAAGTGCGTATTTAGTGTTGAGTTCAACAGTAACATCAGCGTGCCGGGTTCACCTCTCGATTGCGGTGGTTCTGGTTAAGCTCGTTGTTGAGCTCTTGAAGAGCCTGGTGGTGGCGATGGTGGCGGTGCAGGTGGATGTCGTCTGCCTCGGGGATGTCGACCGGCTCAAACGTACTGGGCACGAGGGGCATGAATTGGCGGAAGATACTGACACTGCCATGCCAGAAGGTGGGCTGGGGGAGACGGCCGGCCAGGCTCCATGAGCGAGCGCCGGGGTCGTACACCTCCACCACGTCAGACAGCTCAAACGTGTTGTCATAGCCACCAGACACATACAGTCGGCCTCCCAGAACCGCCACGCTGCCACCCACGTGTACCTGGGGAGGACAGTATTAGTTTAGTGTTTAATTCGTATAGCAGTAAGTCAGTGTAGCTGGATTTGTAGAATAACCCTTTGTAGAAAAAGCATTTTTGAGCATTTGTGAAGACCACATGACTTTTGAGAATTTGCACAAATGAAATTTTGAGCATTTGAGAAGATCACATGATGCCAGGCCCCCACTAAAGACTCTTCTCTCAAACTTCACCTTTGTAGCTTATACGAAAGGTTTTATCAATTCCGCATCCTTATGATAAGTGATGAAGCTCCCTGTATGAGGAGACAAACATCTCCAAGATACTCAAACTGTAGAAGTCTGAGAAATAATTGCTACTAAAACCTGTTTGAAAAAGTTGAGAACCATAAATGACCTGACCATTTGTTTGTTTAGATACTAACCTAATACTGTTCTTAGAGATTTGTTTGAAGAAATGAGTTTGTTCATGGTACCATTTGCCATTTTCTTATAACTACTTTTTAAACATACAAGATGCCTGTAGACCGTTAAAGATTTATTCAGCACACTGGTCAAGCTGAGATCCAGTCACACCCACAGGGTAAATGTGATGATGGAGAAGAAAAATCCCTTACTTGGTTCATTGGGCTAATCTTGTCCCATTCGTTCTTCTGTGGATCATAGATGTCAATTTCTGCAGAGTCATCCCTGAAACATAGCAACCATGATAAGTGGTTTCACAAATGTTAATCCAAAGTGTTGCGAAAGAAAATGTGAGTTTTTAAAATTTTTGGAATTTGGAAAAAAATCATAGAAAATTAAAGGAAAATTTTACTTTGTACAAAAGACACTTTGAAATGACATCCTTGCATATATAACAAAAACCAAAAGTAGACAAAAAGATTAAATCCCCTAAACTGTTCTTTCCTAGAAAGCTATTTTTGGCTTTTCCATAAAATCTCGTACTGTCAGTATTTATCACGTTGTTGTTATAAGCTGAAAAACAGAGTGCCTGCGAAGAAAGAACCAAAACTAGGGCAGCAATGTGGAGTGCTGCTTTAGCCAAAAAAACATTTGTTTGGTCTTAGCTCTGGTTAGTATTGCCATGTTCTTCTGTGTTTGATAGCTGTCAAGTATGTTAAAGTTATGAACAGGCTAGGAGTGGCAGCAGAGGCAGTAATTGAACATGTTGCTGTAGTGTGGTTTAGGGAGAATACAGAGGGAGGGGGTTGAGAATTTTTGGGGAGTCGGAGTCAGACACAAAAGTGACGTGAGCCACTGAAGTAAGGAAACTGACCAGCGTCCAATCCTGAAACTGTGACACTGTAGCAACCCTAATGCTGATTAAAATCTATATTAATCTATGTCATCATTTATTCAAAAACTGTTCCCTTAACCCAGGGGTGTCCAGTCTTAGCCTGAAAGGGCTGGTGTGGGTGTAGGTTTTCATTCCAACCAAGCAGAAGCCACACCTGAGTCTACTGAAAGCCAACGCCAACTGATTAAACAGGTGGAATCAGGTGTGGCTCCTGCTCGATTGGAATGAAAACCTGCATCCACACTGGCCCTTTGTGGATAATATTGGACACCCCTGCCTTAACCTATTCCATCATTATAAGGTTTTTCAAGTTTCCAGAAAAACACATGGATGGACACCTCACATGTGCGCTTTCTTTATTAACCTTCTCACCTCACAAAGTAGATGAAACCATTGAGAGTCACTGATTTGGGGGCGAAGGACCAGGGAGGCAGCTGGCCGCAGTTGACCAGGTTCCAGCGGTTAGTGTCGGCATCGTAGCACTGGATGGCCATGGCATCGTCACCAGTGAGTGAGCCGGTGGCATAGAGACGCCCACCGCATGCTGTTGTTGAGCAGTTATCCATGGGGTGCAGCATGGGTGCCAGTGGCTCCCAACAGTCCAGCGCGTGGTCATAGCGCTCCGTGCTGTCCGAGGCCACCACGTACAGCTGGCCCTTCAGCACACAGGAGCTGTGGTACTCGCGTGCCTTAAGCATGGGCGACACCTCGGTCCACTCGTTCACGCTGGAGTTGTAGCGCCACACGCCATCGTAAAGGCGTGAACCATCAGAGCCGCCTGCCATCAAAAAGTGGGTAGGGTTAAAAGTAGGCATGGTATGGGCAAAACACCATTTCAGGTTTGTTTTTGTTTTAAAATCCCTCTTTGAGTTATTAAGATGTGACTCCTCAGGGCAAAAAGTGCACCTCCAGTAGCATTGTATATTTAAAGCAGCCTTTACTGCAACAAACGTTATCTTTCAAAACACATGAGGATTTGTCATGGCCTGAGATGTTTCTCTGGTGCAAACATTGTCCAGTCCTGTGCGCCTGAATCATTAACTGCTGTTGTTTCCCTGGCAGAACACCATGTCCCCATTACCTCTCTCTCACATATAGCCAAACAGCTAGTAGTTTATTTATACTCGTGCACGCTGCCATTTCGTGAGACGTGTTCTAGAGAGCTCTAAAGGCAAGAGACAATTCAGGCCATGAGAGTCTACAGTGTTGTTTTCAGGTAATTTACAAAGAAGATATAATGTTTAATCTTTGGTACCATGGTACCACGTGATGCCAGCTGGGAAGTATGGATGAAATACAGACTGACTGATTAAACAGTCACACAAATCACCCTGATTGCTTCTCTACTGGCACAGAAAACTTCAGTAAAAGGCTACGTTTCTCACTATTCTCAAATTGTATTAATTAATTATTTATCCACAGTAACGTTTAAGCCTCAAGCGCAGTATTCCCATGATAGACTTCGGATATGCCGTGACCTTGACCAGGACAAAGTGGTTACTGGAAGTGAGTGAGTGAGCGAGTGACGTTTTCTTCCTGCAATTTAGCTTGATTTCTTTCCCATGATCCAAGTAAAATCCACCATCTTCTTACTGGGGCAAATCTTAAATGGCTTCCTTTTCCCTCACATGATGGAGCTAAATGCCATACCTACTGCCCTCATGAATATCGTAGAAAGACATTTAAGATTCTTTCCCAGAAAGACACGACAGCTTGTGTTTATGTTTTTAATTTCGACTGCTCTGTTTTTTTTCTGTTATAGATTAAAGTATTACCTGGCTTTGGGAGCACGGGCAGCCATTAGACATTAAAGAATTGCCATATCTTCCTATTTATTTTCACTAAACATTAAAGAGTTGTCACATTTGGGTGCTGCCACTAAAACAAACCTGCTGTATCTCATTTTCTTTCGCTTTATAAGAGAGAAATGTGGCAGAGCCATGCGCATTTAAACTTCAAATGAGAGATGCCTGGTTTGAATTTCATGTACAACTTCCAGTAGTACTGCTTCAATTTAAGATTAATTTCCAGTAATAATACTACTACCTATTAAGTCACCAGGCAATATCCTCTAGAGAATCCTCCAGAGAAACTCTAGAATCCTCTAGCGAAAACAAAACATGCACTCAGACAGAATATGGATAGTCCTGGGTTTGAGCCTAAAGGAGTTATTCTATTACTTGGGTATATACAGTCTGAGGCATATCATCAATGGTCAAACGTACCTGTGACATACATATCATTGCCTAGTGCTGCTATACTGTAGCCTCCTCCAAGATGATCAGGAAACTCGGCCAGGTATCTCCACTGGCCTGTCTGTGGGTTGAAGCAGTCAACGGTCACGAGTTCGTCACAGTCTTGGTCACAACCTCCCACCACGACCAGGATCTCAGCGAGACCGGTAGAAGGACGAGGGCGCATGCGCTGGCAGGGACGATCATGTCGGTCATACTCTCCCGACTGGAAGCTGCGTGCCTCACCCACCAGGCGCAGACACTCTGGTGTCAGATAGACGAGGGGGTCGCTCTCCACGCGGGCAAGCAGGAAGAAGCGACGAACGAAGGGTAAGCGTACCTGCTGCAGGAGCTCAGGCCAGTACTGGAGCCGTCTCCGTGGGTCAGCCTTAACCCAGCGTGCCGCCATCTGGTAAGCTGTTTCCTCCTTGTCCACACGTAACGCGTCGTCTGACACTAGTTCCAGCAAGCGTTTCCAGGGCAGACGCTCAAACTCCTGGCCCTTGGCCAGTTCCATTATGTTGTTGAGTGCAAAGCGCCGGGCACTAGTGGCCAGCTCACTGCAGGCATACGCCTCTGCAAAGTCCTGGATCTCCAGGCAATTGGAGACATCAAGGCGCTGCTCCAAGAAAGCGCAGCATGCCGCCTTGACTGATGGGAACTGAAAGAGGTCAGCTGCCTTAAGCAGCACATCCACATTGTCACATGTGACTGTCACACGACCCGTATAGCAGAAGTCTACAAGAAGGCCGAGCAGCTCAGCCGAGACCTCGTGTAGTGCCACTCTGTCCATAGCGCTCTCACGGAGCGTACCAGCAAACATAGCGCGGAAGTAGGTACTGGCAGCGGCCAGAACTGTTCGGTGGCAGTGGAACTCCTTTCCCTCGGCGCATAGCGTCACATCGAAAAACTTGCGCTCAGCACGCAGCTCGTGAATGCCGCGCAGCAGGTTGACAGCATGGGCTGTATCGAAGAATGGCAGCATAGAATGCTGCGTCTGTAAGACTGGCTTCTCCATCACAGCACAATTGTCTGATAAACAGTCTCTTGTTGGGACTGGACTCAAAACACTCTTGTCATCTGTAAAGAGAAAAACCAAACATGGTAATGTCACATATTGTAGACAAAAACAGTGGCATCAGTCCAATTTCTCTTAACTGACTTATTTACAGATAAGGAGCAACTGAAGAACAATGATTTGATCAAAGAGCTGCTTGAAAATACACAAATCTGGTGTGATTTCAAATAAATTTCATGATCAAGATTTTAAAAAACTACACCTAGTTTATCAGATAGTAGATTTATATAAACACTCATTTGGTTAACAGTCTTAATAGATAATACTGATTTAGTAACTAATAAACTGGCAATGTAGTGTGAATTAAATACATACCAAATATCACCAGAAGAAGAAGAAGAAGTAATCTGTGCCAAGTAAAGGCACAAATTTCAATACACAAATTTCCTCCTACCTGTACAGCTTCTTTAGACGTCGTAACTAGTTAAAGCATCGAACGCAACATGACGCGTCAGAAGCTTCTAGGCTCTGATATCAGTTATGACAAATGCATGTGACTGTGACTGTCTTAAGAAACAGCTCTTTACTGTCTGCCTAGTCTATAAATACATCAGCAGTGTCCATTTCCACAGGGTGAGGAGGGGGAAAGTACACCTCGCACCATACAGCCTGTTTCACTTAGGATTACTGAAACTCTCCCCCCCCAACCACGTTCAATATCCATAATCCCCCTGAATAAATGCATAAACAGGCATAGGCCCTTCAACTCAGAGCCAGATCTCATAAAAATATCCACAAGGCGCATAATTCATAACTGCTGTAGCTAGGCTGGGACTAAACAAACTTCATAAGCTAAAGGTTTGGAGGTGTTTTTAAAGGCAAACCGAAACGTTACTCGAAACCTCCAAGCAAATCAGAGGTTATGTGCTTCTTAAAGTGATAGTTTGGGCAAACATGAAACAGAAATCTATCATGATGATAACATTAACCCATTTGACCTTTTGATCTTTCTCAATTATACATGAAGAAAGGTACAGAAACAAATCTGTGAAGAGTTAAAATTAACAGTTAATGGTTGTGTATTACAGCATGTGCAATTTACAGGTCTCATTTACAAATAAGGGTCTCACAAAGTCATGCATTAGCCCTTTCTCAAACACTGAAAATATTACCTTATTCAGTTCTCCTCAGGTTAATTTTCAACAGACAGTTTCCAGGTCACCAATTAAACCAATTCCCTGGCTGACAACCTTTAAATAAAATATACTAAAATTGTTTTTTCTGGTGCGTATAACTTTATGTTTAGATTCACATTAATTGCTTCTGGAAGGTCTAGTTTCAAAACATGTTATGAAACAACCAGCAGTCCTGTGTGACCCAAAAAAAAAAAAAAAGAAAAAAAAAAAGCTGTTGCCAGTGAGCCTAGTTCACATTCCACACAGTGATTCAACTATGTAGCCAGTACAACTTTGAAAGAAAGAACACCCTCAAGAGAAGGGCTTTTGAGAAAGAGAATTTACATGTCCTACATAATGCATAATAGCATAACATGGTGATAATTCTATTTCCTTTTACAAATATATGATTCCTTAGAAAATCTGACCCATTTAGAGCTATGATACTAATTTTCTCCATAATTCAGATTATTAAAGCACTATTAAATTTCTCATGTACTATTAAATAGCTATAACCTGACCTCTGCTAAAAGTAAATTTGTAATTTCTAAAGCAAGAGTACTAGATAAGCTGGATATACTCACAGCAACTTTCTGTTTAGACTTTTCTGAGAACATTCATCATGATTGTATGCCTGTTTTATGGGGACTAAGTCATCACAGGCAAGTGTAGTCATTATCCAAACAAGCAG